>VALG01006723.1:0-34518 GCA_009835305.1 Ipomoea purpurea
TTGTGTCGCCCTGTTTTGTAAATTTACATTCTTGCAGAAGATAAAATAAATTCCTCTTCCATAAGGATAATAAGAATACAGTGTCATACAAATGGGGAAGTTGCCAAAAGTCCACACAGGCCAAGAAAAGCTCCATAATCTCCGACTCCCCCTAAGCTACTTTTAGGTCATCTTTTATGCTCCAAAACCCTTTCTTCTTTATATGGTTCCAACCACTTTATACACATTGAATTCTCATCTCCTCCGCCTCTCACCGTCTTCACCATCTTCGCCGGAAAACCAGAAGAAATGATGATGAAAAGCAGCGGCCAGAGAAATAATGGTACGCAGTACAAGAAATCTGCGTTGCCGCGTCTACAGTGACGCCGGAGCTCCACGGTCACTTCGTCGACGCCGTCGAACATCTCGGCGGACGCTTACAGTAAGTTCTACTGTTTACCTTTTTCGACAACCTTAATTAGCTATATTATAAGTATGCCGTCATAAATTTCTTTACCTCTGTTGTCAACATATAACATATGATCATGATTATGAATTCGAAATCCTGGACTCGAAATGTATTCAGTAAGATATGTGTTGTTCTGATTGTATATCCTAGTACGTGATATATCTGATTTGCTACTGATAATATCTAGACATCATGTATGAATGTGAAATATATGTTACAGTATTATCAAGCATCAATCATTATCGGAGTCGTTCCGGTTACTTATATATACATGGAAGAATATTTATTGATGTTTTAACCTAAATGATGAGTGTTTGTATGGATTGCAGAAGCAACTCCAAAAGAAGAACTTGTGCAGATGAGGCGCAGTAAGAAAGGATAAAGATTTCTCATGTCAAAACCATCTCAGGTATATATTTATATGTTTAATATTTATTTAAAAAAAAAAGCTACTATAATATATTATATATATATATAGTAGTATGACATTATCGTTGTACCCAACAGCTTAAATTTGCCCTAACTTCCCCTATACTTCTAAATTACATGCCAGTATATATAGCCATAGTGTTAGGGTTAAGCTTCAGTTTATGCAAACAACTAAGCTAAGTTAGATTTAGTAATTTCTTTAATTGATAGTTGTTTAATATAATGTTTTTGTTTGGTCTATGATTTGACGGAATGTTGGACAAACTTAACAGATGTACAGAAACATGAGGGAGCGGACAACCTTCGACGTTTTCGTGCCTGCAGAAAGCCCTGCAACTTCCGTGACGGCAGGTTACATTCCCTCCACTTGGGCTCCCCAAGGGTAATTAATAATTAATTACTTGAATTAAGAATCACGTTTCATATTGACTTCTCTGCCCAATTCATGAATTACGTACTTTCCTAAGCAATTACCTAAACCTGCGAAATTAGGACTTCTGTTTGAATACATTAATCTGATGACTTTTTAAAGCTTAATCATGAATCATGATTACCCAATGCCTTCATCACTATACTTAGGAAATCACTTATTTTCGATCACATTTGTGAAAATTTTCAACTTTTTTTATTTGTTTTTTACCATTGCTGGGAAAATTTGAAGGCAGTTATTATGACGAAAAGCTTGTATGCAGACAAACATTTGAAAGGTACTAAGACAAGTTTTGATGGATGAGAGGGATGAGGAGAAGAAATTGGGAGCTATTTTTCTGGTAATAATGAAAAGAAATGAGAGCAATCCAAGTTGGGCATCACCTATTTTATCAGGTATGTACAATATCACTTTTTTGGGGACAATTTATAAATAATTTTTTAGACAAAAAAAAAAAAAAACTGAAAATCGATTCCGAATTGAAATGAGTGACTTAGTGGGTGAAGTATGCTTCTCATATTATAATGAATGTCGCATGATTACATTCATGTTAACACTCTTTTCGGCAAGTTCAGCACACATGATTTTTCTAGTAATAGTTTACCTTCACGAGCTATTAAACTAGAGCAGAATTTACCTAGTTCACATCATTACAGTTTTTTCACTGAGACTCGAAGTCATGACCTCCTATGAAAGAGTCACTTCGTGCCACTAGACAAGGTCCTTTAAAAAACTTAATATTAATATAATTGTGACCCTAAGTTTTTTGACCACTTTTTAATGGTTGAAAATATTAGGTTTTGGAACAATTGACTTGGTACAACAAGATTCTAAGTTCAATTTCTTATAATAAGATTGTCTATTGGTACTATTGCCTGGTTTGAGCAAATAGCTTGAGAGTATAGATCAGACAATCTAAACTAATTACTTTCTTGTGATCCTTACCCGCTAGGCGGAAATTCAGAATACTGATTTCTCACTATATTTATAGTGATATTATTCATATATACTATATTATAATATATATTATATATAGTATATAGTATATATATATATACTTATATAGTAGTATATATAATATATGTATGTAAGTTATATAATATTAGGTTGTTACCATATTTGGACATATCATGCATCGTACTTGTGAAAAAGCCTTGAAGTTCATTAGTTTCCAAAGAACCAAACAGATATAATGAAATGATGAAATAGTGTAATTATTAACGAAATGATGATATGATTCCCTCACTGCACTGCATGATAGCAGGAACACAGGGAATCTGAACGCGAAATGACCGACGACCAAAGCGGAAGAAACGCGGCCGGCTCAAGGATTGAAAGCTTTGAGCAGATCCCACAATCAGCATATAATGAAAGACGACAGAAGACAAGTTCGCCGGTAAAAGATACCGAAACTCTCACTCCGTCGCCGCCTCAACCGACACGGAGACCTTCGACATTTGCAGTCCACCAAAGACAGCAAAATCAACCTATACTTGTCCATATCGTGTCTCTATTGTAATGCATGCATGCATATATGGAGCGAGATACGATTCATTATACATCAACATTAGGGCTTATGTTCATACATGTTACACAGTACAATATTGGTGTACCGAATTCATCGACTACCCATTTTCCCAACTTTAATTATTTGTTTATTTTTATTTATTTTTGTAATTTAATACTAGTTCATTTCACACCAATTTAAAGTTCATTATTTTCTTCTTCGTGTTGTGTCGAGTAAATATTCGTCAGACAAATAGCTTAGTGATTACAATTTCAAGTTCGACTGTTTATAAACTAGATTTTCTATTAATCTTTTTAATTTTTAGCATTACCAAAGCCCGTAAATCAAACAATTAATTTAGTATTTATTGTGTTAGTAATATTTGGATTTCAAATAACAATTCTTAGTCCTGTTGTCATGGATTCTCTTTTGTCATACTGGTTCATATTTTGAAAGACCATTTAGATGCCAGTTTGTCTTTAGAATAAACATAATTAAGTTTATGGACCAAATGCTAAATGCAATTGTCTATATCGGACTTGAAGATTGCAATATATTATGGATCGCGTTTCACAATGAAAATGGTCAGACATCAAATATTATTTTGATATAACTACAGTTTTTGCACAAAAATACACAAAAGATGTGAAATTGTTATTCAGTTTCATTTTGTATACAATGCAGTATCATTCAACACAACTACATTTCATTTTAATTCAATCAATTTCCATTTGATAATATAATAAAAAATAATACAATAAGACAGTGTCAGTTTAGATACACTATACTGTATGCCGTTTTGGACCCATGGTCCCAAAATCTTTGTGGACCGCGCTCCACCGTATAATTTGTTAAAGATTGTCTTGATTCAAAATAATTTGTCAAAACATTTTTTTTTTTGAATGTACTACCTATTACAATGAGTATCTGTTCATAACTATTTTCTTCAACCTATTGAAGCACAAAGAGTCAATGTCATCTTATTATTTAGTTTGATGGATTTAATTAATTCGGGTAGACCCGAATCACAAACCCCGATAAATAAGGGATAGGAAAAGCACGTCGAATGTGTGCCCGCGAAGACAACTTTGTATGATAATGTTTGTAGAGAGGTTACAAGGTAAAATGTGGTAATAGATAATAAGAATAGTTTCATAACCAAGACAATAATCAATCATTTTATACTACCAAACTCCCAACCGCCCCCATATTATCGCGGGGTTGGATCGCGCCTGACCGGGTCACGCGGGTACCCGAGGGCCGTCTCAATGCCCCAAGGCTGCGTAGCCTCGATCGAGCGCCCCTAACCGGGCCACGTTGCCCCGTAGCCGAGCCCTTGTCGGCCCATTCGGGACCGCCCTGAACCCTTCGCACCGACCCTCCCGGTCGATTTGCCCCGAACCCATGCCTAATATATCCATCATAGTTAAATAGTCATTCTCACTCTTGTAAAGTTCTCGTATGGTTAGCAATGTTCCCGTTTTAAAAAGAAAAATAAAATTTAAAATAGTGATTCCGCATCAATAGTTTACGCTGTAGAAACGGTTCACCATGCGCATAGTGAACACATGGTAGATTCATATATATATATATTTTTTTTAAAACGTAGATCGTGAATTTTGTTTTTCAAGAGGCTCTATCTTGTTCGATCTATTCTGATTGCCCATATGGTATGCAGACTCTTAATATTTATTATTGGATTTATCTACGTGGGCTTGTGATACAAGAGTTGCAAGCTTCTTCAACGACACTCTGGAATAGTGCTTTCTGGTTTATTTCTAGATCAGCGAATAAAGTGCTCACGCATTAGCTAGAGTTGTTAGTTCTCGGGCTGGTCCTATGAATTTGTTCTTCTATTCCAATTTGTATTGCACATTTCTTGATTAAAGTTTATTGAAGTTCGGTTTTTAAAAAATCAAAAAAGAAAAAAATGAAATAGAAATTACAAATGAGGATAATAAAATAGAGTTAATTCTATCGGAGTCCCTTGTTTGTTGTCAATTCCAAATTTAGCCTAAACTATCATTTTTTCATTTTACATCCCAGACTATTATTTTTTGACACTTTTAGTCCTCATGATTTTTTCTATTTTTATAAGGACATTTTTGTCTCTTTCATTATTTTTCTTTTTATTTTTCCGATTCAACCAGTTTAATTGGTTTATGACTTTACTAAAATTTGTTGAGAAATATGGTACTAAAAATCAAAGTTACCTAAAGCTCTAAACAAATTAAATTGGTTGAAACCAAAAAATAACAAAAGAAAAAATATGAAAAGACAAAAAGCCCGTAAAAAAATAAAAAAATCATGAGAAAGACTAACGTCCAAAAAACAATAGTCGGATTGTAAAATGACAAAAACGATAATTATGAACTAATAGAATTGTCACCAAATACAAGGGACCTCCTAATGGAATTAACTACTAATAAAAATATGTAGCTTTTTAATATTGCCCAAGTTTCTAGAAAGACCTCCAAATCCCTAAAGGCGAACTCCGAGGTTTCTCTGTACGATTCCTAAACCTTCGCAGAGAAACAATGGAGAGAAACCGTGCAAGGACCAATAAAGCATGGACACGAAGGACTGGCGGCCAGAGGCTCTGGGAAAGGAGGGGAAAGAGCAAGAAGGGAATAGTGGAGTTGCCCAAGGCGTTGATGAAGCCGCTCGAATTCGGATTCAGAAATTCTCAACGCTTTCGATCTTCCAATGAAGAAGGTATTCCACACGATGGATTCCTATTTCGAATAATCACTCAACTCCATAAACTCAGCAATTTCTAATTTCTGCGTGCTGTGTAATCTCATTTCCCGCGTTGTTTGGTGCTCTATAATCTCAGTTACTTAAATGACAACTTCATCGTTATTTTCCAGTTTTAAGTTCCTTTTTTTTTTTTTCTTCAAATTTAGCTGAAGGAGAATCTGTGCTTAAATCGGAATGGTGTTGCGCCCACAAACCTCTATGCACTTAAATGCGACTATTATAATCTTGGCGGTTAAAAGTGAGCTCTGGATAAACTTAGATACATATACAGTATGCAGTAATCACTAAGTTGGACTGATTTGGCATGAAGTAATTGTTCACCTATATGTTTAGTTATTTTTACATGGAAAAAACTTGTTGAGACCTTGTCGCAGACGGCGGGTCGAGATCAACAATACTTCATACTAGAAATAAATAGATATCAATAAGAATGAAATGTTATTACTTATAGTGTGGAACGTGTAATACTTTGAAGAAAAATGTAATACTTTATATTTTGTTAAAGTATACATTTTCACTTATAAGTAACAAACCTGCTCACATTACTTATAAGGGAAAATGTAATAATTTTACATCAAAATCTAAAAGTATTACATTTTCTTATAATAACAAACACTTTATCCTTATCAGTATTTACATTTTTCAGTATAAGTTAACATTCAATTGACCGACCACTCTCACGAGATAAGATAGGGTGAGACGTTCTAACACAAGTGTGACCCTTTACATAAGATGCCGAGTACAACTTTATTTGTTTATATATAAGTAAAAATTATGAGCTTTGTAGTTTTCGCTTTGCTTATAAACTGAATGCTGTAAGTAGTGTATCTATTTAAACACTTACTACTTTTATGTCAGTGCTATACTCTTTAATGCCAATCTTGATGGGCATATGTTTCATATAAAAGAAATTTATACATGCTGTATATTGTTTAACACAGTTACAATTTGGATCAATCTTAACTATATTTGACGACAGCATGCATATGCTGTGTAGGGAAAATGGCATGCCTCCCAAAATTCATGGGTAAGTATATATGATATATCATCCCCAGCCAGCAATTCTAATGTGTTTCTTCAATTTTTTTTGTTATTGTTTTGTGTGTTTCTTCGTCTTAATTCCGAGCGTTGAGGGTAGGTGGCTTTCATGCCTAATATAATTTGAGATCATGAACTTGGTTTGTCTAGGCATGGGAATGCACTCACGTATCTGTTTTCAACCAGAAATAAAATATATCACAGAGAGCGAATGACCCTCACTTGCTTAAGTTTTCAAAGTGCAAAAACCGATTCTAAATATCATATTTAGTCGATATCCACACGGTGACGAGGAGGAACAACTTCTTATAGCTGAAAAACATAATAAAAAAAAGGAAAGTAAAATATGAAAATAAACCAAAAATACAAGATAACAACGCAACACTAATAACATTAGGTATAAAATGTGGTGCCAACACTAATAACTTTAATAGTTAGACTATTATTATTGATGGGGTGAGGACCCCGGCCCAAGAAGATGGGCACAAAGGGAGAAGGAGTCCAGAAAGGAAGACATGGCCAATGAATATAAGCCCGGTGATGGCCTGGGTCGACTCCAAGCTCAAGTTTAAGAGAAGACTCGGTCCAGGAGCCGTTAAATGGCATTCAACGCAGCATTCAAGAAGAGCTGGCCCCAGAGCTGTTGAGAAGCATTCAAGGCGGTATTCAAAAGGACTCGACCAAACGGACCGTTAAGAGTCCATAGAGCCGTTGGCCGGCCCGGTAACGGCACCCAACGACCTTATAGTGTAATTAGCCTTGAAAGCGGTATTTAATGTACTTCAATTCGGCTGGAGAGGAGCCTACTATATAAAGGCCTCTACCCTTGTAATCCAGGCGAGTCCACGCCCAGTAAACAAAGAGACACGTTTTGTGAAAGGTGAATCCACCGACCAAGGTTGTGTTGGACCTCCCTGGGCCCAGAAACCCTAAAACCAACAATTATGATTAGGAATCTGGTTAGGATTTAGGAGACTTAAAGACATACAACTACAATGATGGTCAGTGATTATATAAGGTTACTAGTTCTTTCACAGCTCACATACATACCTCATACACCATTTATAGAGAATTGAGTAGAAAGAGAGAGACACAACACTCGTATAAACTCCATAGCAGTCCGAATCATTCAACCACCATCAATACAAGAATTAATGGTGGGAGATTAGTGCGATCCTGTTATCACATATTATAGGCTACATGTGATTCATATTAATGCTAACAGTTGTATTGAGAATAATGATGAAAGAGAATGTTTTATGTTAAGCATGAAAATCTCAATGGATTATTTACGAGTAAACGAAGTACTCGTCAAAGTGCATGTAGGTTTGATCAAGAGAATCAACTTATTTGAAGGCTAATTATGAGGATTAGTCGTTGAATCATTGGAAAGACTTAAAGTCCAAGTGGTAATGAATTTGTGGTGGATTCGACTTTTGTGGTCAAATGAAGCCATGAAAAGAATTACAAAGTAGTACACTAATTGGTCATTTCTACAATGTGTGTACTTGTGAGGTTGAGCTACAACTCTTAATGAATTCGTAACTCTTTGAGAATGGTGGTTTTGTTGAGACAAACCTAATGAATTCACCGCATAATGACTTGAGTACAAAAGTGCTCTCTAGTGACTTATACTCAATTGGGGTGGTCTATTTTGAGGTAGACCTAACAAGATCCCTGACTTGAGTGAAAAGGGGTTAACTGCCTCTTATGAAAGATAATGTGGGTATCCCAATAAGCTGAGTGACTAAGAAATATGTTGATAAACGTGGAGTTGTGGGGTTGTCTAGCTAACACCTTCACTACATATACATTGTGATTCACGACTGTCGTTTGCATTGCCAAAGACAGTGTTCGTCTATGATAGAAAGAAAAAACTTACATTGATTTAATTTATGTCTTTAACTACTCTATAAGCCTTAATGGTGGTCTATACCGAGATAGACCTGATAGAGTTAAAAGTCTGTATTGAGATGGACTTGACAAGATGTAAAAATCTATAATGCTGTAAGACCTGTCAGAGTTACAAGCCTATGTTGAGATAGACTTTGACATGGTAGAAGTCTATATTAAGATAGACATAACAGACTTGAATACTAAGAGTATTCAAAAGAAGTCAAAGAGTTTGAATTTCCTAGAACCTGCCTCATAGAGTTGGTGTGTGCATTAGAGTTCAAAATTTATCTAACTGGTGAGTTCAAGATTCATATCACTCTCGGGAAGAAAATTACTCAATGTCTTCAAGTTCTCAAACACTGACATTAAGATCAACTCGTTGTATTGCTCAGACATTATCATTTCTAGCTTCTACTTTGAACGTGTGGGGGATTGTTGGGAAAAATACGGTCAAAGCTGAAGCCCTTTTCCTTGTCCTAATTTCATGGGTGCTAATGGTTGTTATCCACACAATTTGTGTGAACTAGGAATGAGGAAACAAAGTCAAGGTCTAAGTTTCCTACTTTTACGTGAATGCATCGTTGTGTTTAGAGCTCAATGAGTATAAAAGCTGTGTCCTTCAGTATTCATAAAGCACTCAAAAAAGGAAGTTTCATTTTTTGGTTTTTCTTCACTTCGTGCATACCCTCTAGTCTGAGCTTATATATATAGTCAGTTTGCCTATGTGGTTGCTAGTGCAAGCTATCCGTAGTAGGTCTGTGTAGTCTGTCGAAAGCGTGTCAGGGTTCTAACTGCACCGTTACCGGGCAAATAACGCTTTTAAGGTAGTGTTATATAAACATGGCATAGATTTCCCTTCTAACATACACCTGTTGTCCGTACTTCTTAAAAGGTTTCCCGCCCGCGCGTTGACGTTGCGAATTTCTCCAACAAAGACAAGCTTCAACATGTTGAGAACCATCAGAATTTTACCAACATCTCAGCTTAAGAAGAAGTTGATAGAGCGGAGTAAACTCGAGGAGTTGAAAAACCTTTCAAATGGCTGTCCGGCTTAGTGATCAAGGAAGCCAGCTGAAGTAGTTGTACTAGAGTGATAGTGCAAACCCCTTTCATGAGTTGTGAAAGAAGAGTGGAATATGCACAGTTGGCGAACAATATAAAAATCTCTCTGTCCATCTCTCTTTACTTATCGCTTTTACTTCTGTGTCTTGCATATCATATCATATCGACTAAACGTTAAAGTTTTATTATCACGAAAGCCTGAAAGTGCGTAGCACCTGCGGGCACAAATGTCATCCGAAAACCTAGAACCATAGTACGTTTTATCATGTGAAACCTAGGTCGTAACACTCTAACACCTTTAGACATTAGGCGTATGACCAATTTTGATTCGATAGATTGTGTTCATATCAGGAGGTCAGTGAACCAAATTGCTCACATACTAGCTAGGACAATTGGCTCTTATTTTTGGGACCACGTCCCACCCAATTGTATTCGTTCATTTTTCACATTGTTCACGAATATCCCACGAGGCAACAATTCTTTTCGCTTTTTCCTCCCAAATCCTACGGTCAGCATATCATCATTATCAACTCTATCTTCATATTCTCATCCCATTTAGTGAAGGGCAAGTTGGTGAGCTCAGAATCGTACCAGTTGGCCACCTATACTTCTCTCAACATTTTAGTTATTGTAAGTTATATCTTTTAATGTTTTTTAAGGTTGGAAAGGCATTACTCTATTAAACATAAGATTTGCCCATAGTATGGGTAAAATGAGTCGATCATGATTTTTGCACTTAAAATTCAAACTTCTTTTAGTATGATTTGCTGATTATTACACAAGAACATGGTTACTCGGTGTACATTATTCTTAGAAAATGATTACAAGTTTCTCTCGATCATCACAAAAAAGTGGAAGATATTGGGTCATAAAAACATATCTTTTAAGAAAAATTACACTTTTTATCCCTAAAGTATAGGATAATTGTAGGGTCGTTCATATTTGTTGGTCGTGCTCATAATTCTCGTTCATAAGCTATAACTGACATTGCAAATTTCATATTTTTTCTAGCCGGTCGTGCTCACTTCATTCTCGTCCTTAAACTATACTAACGTTGAAAATTTTCATCCATAATATTTTATTAGAAAAAAGACAAAATTTACAACCTCAATTATAGTTTAGAAACAAGAAATGAGCACAACCAAAAAATATAGGTGAATCCTAGCTACAATAACCCTATACACCACTAAAATTCTCTTGTGTCCTCTATAAATTGCATGCTTGAGGTGGGTTAAGCTAAATAACCAACGTTAGTTGGAGCTAGGTTTGACAGCTATGACATATCTTAGATTGTTGTGTTGTGTGAACCCTATAATCTTTAAATAAACAAGCATGAATTATTATCTCTGCGTAATTTATTTTACAATGCTGGAAATCTCGTTATTTTTGTCCAACAACAATGCTGGTCGTTAATTTGTTAAAAATCACAACTTTTCATCGCTGGTGAGAAATGAACGATTAGTTGGTCAGAATTTTCGTCCACTAATGTTTGGAAGACAATTCTGGCGAATGGACAACGTTGAACGGTAAAATTGAATTGACTCTTAGGTGAAAAGTTAAAATAGTAAGTATTACTAAGTACCATCCAACCGCGGGAAAATTAAAATATTTAAGCCCCACCTGCGTATTATTATAGCTCATTTTTTTTTCAACCTTCTTCCATTTTTGCTTTCTTCTCTAGTTTAGAACTTGCTTTTTTGTTCAAAATTAGCACACGTAACAATATATAGATCAGAATTATTTTTCACATAGTTCAGAATTATTTTTCACATAGTATATTCCAAATTTAGGTATGAGTTAAAAATATACAAGCAAAATACTCCATATTTTCCTTAGCTCCGATCCCTTTTCAAATACTTTTTTACACTAGCTAGAATAACAAAAAATTATGATTTATTAAAAATGATGCTTATATTGTGGTTAATTACACCACAAAATTAGGAATAACCCCAGTCCCATTTGGTCACGCAAGTTATTTGATAACTGTGATGAAGTTCTAAGTTCGACTCTTCTTGATTTGAGCTCATTCCCAATAGCAGGCCTTCTCACAAAAATTAAAAATTATACATTGCCAATAGTATAAAGACTAAAAATGACAGATTTTGTTATATTGTGTGTGGGGACTAGCTGCCATGCTCTCTAATAATGACTATCGTTACTTCGTTATTTTCGTTGATGACTATTCCCGTTACACTTGCCATTTCCCTATGACACAAAAAATTTGATCTGTATGTAATTTTTGATAAGTTTCGTGCTATATATGTTGAGCGATCCTTCAATCGTAAGATTAAATTCATTCAGTCTTATCTAGGAGCTGAATATAAAAGTTACATTCCACCTTAGCTCAACTTGGCATTATTCATAGATAATCTTATGCATACACTCATGAACAAAATAGTCGTGTTGAAAGAAAGCACAGACACATTGTTGAAACATGTTTAGCTCTCTTAAGTTGTGCTTCTGTTCCTTCAAAATTCTGAGATATGCATTTGAAAAAGTGATTTATTTAATTAACAAGAAGTCATCTAATATGTTAAAGAAATCAAGTTTTCATCTCTTGTTGCATAAATCCCTTCCATCATAGTCTTTTCTTCGTGTCTTTGGTTGTCTATGTTATCCTTAACTCCATCCTTACAATCGTCAAAAAATGTCTAGAGATCTTTTGTTTGTGTCTTCCTAGACTAGGAATTTTACTACTCCAATTACAAACGCAAAATGTGCATACTTTAAGCCTAAAACTATTAATTTTGATAATATGTGTCTGTACTAAAGATACATATCACTAAAGCTAATATAGACGCATATTTTCTTTTTTTAAACAAATATTGATTATAATTAAAAAAATAATACCATTATTACAGTAATGGTACTTGTACTCACTCTTTAATACTAGTACTAGTACTAGTACTGGTACTAGTACTAGATTTGTATTAGTACTAGTACTCGGTATTGGTACTAGTACTCTACTCTACTAGTGATAAGTGCATAATTGTATATTTATACCCATGTCTACTCCATATTAGCCTTGTTTTTCTTATGAAGTGTCACAATGTTGTTCAAAATGATCTTTATTTTGTCATTTGATCCATTATGCACAATTCATATCTTTGAGTAGAAATGAAGGATTTAGATCATGTTGATGGCATTTGGAGTCAAGGGGAGCCAATGTGAGCTAAGGAGATGGATGCAACACTTCCAAAGGAGCCAAAGAGTGATGTTTTCAATGGTGTTGATCATATGACAAATTAAACCAAGCAAAAGTGGAAACAAGTGTCAACAAGCTGAAATTCTCGCATGGATGACACTTTCTGTTTTCAGGGCATATCTCGTCTACAAATATTAATTCATGTGATCTTGTCCGCCAATGGAAAGAAGCTCAAAGAGCTACAACTCATATTCAGACATCAAAGCCTAAAAAGGAAGCCACAGGGGTCGAATTATCCTTGAAGTTGAAGTTCCAAACTTACATTCAAACTTACCACTGTTTGGTTTTTGGACCGTATCTCATTTAGAAATGTCCAAATCAAGTGATTCTTGCCATTGGAAATATAACTTGAAGGGCTACAACTTGTATTCAAGCACCAAACGCTAATTCACGTTTCGAGGGAAAAACTGACCTATAAGACAAACTCAGTGCACAGGCAGGCACACACTGCCTTGTGGCCACGGTCTGCCCACGCCCGGCCACTGGGCAGTACCCCGCCCTTCTGGCCACAGGTGTCCCCAAGGGCGCTGGCCCACACCCGGTTGTGCCAGCCCTCTGACTTTTATAATCTGCAGTTTTCATTTCATTAGCTCGGTTTGTGACCGATGGTTGAGCCATAGTTCTCTTTTCACTTCCTTTCCATTTGTAGTGTCTAGATTAGGTTTGATTTAGGTTTCTTAAGTCAACTCGTTTATTGCCCTCAGATCAGACATTATCATTTATAGCCTTCTACTTGAACGTTGTGGGGATTGTTGGGAAAAATACGGTCAAAGCTGAAGCCCTTTTCCTTGTCCTAATTTTCATGGGTGCTAATGGTTGTTATCCACACAATTGTGTGAACTAGGAATGAGGAAACAAAGTCAAGGTCTAAGTTTCCTACTTTTACGTGAATGCATCGCTGTTTAGAGCTCAATAAGTATAAAAGCTGTGTCCTTCAGTATTCATAAAGCACTCAAAAAAGGAAGTTTCATTTTTGGTTTTTCTTCACTTCGTGCATACCCTCTAGTCTGAGCATAATATATCGTCAGTTCGCCTACGTGGTGCTAGTGCAAGCTATCCGTAGTAGGTCTGTGTAGCCTGTCGAAGCGTGCCCAGGGTTCTAACTGCACCGTTACCGGGCAAATAAAGCTTTTAAGGTAGTGTTATTATAACATGGCATAGATTTCCCTTCTAACATACACCCGTTGTCCGTACTTCTTAAAAGGTTTCCCGCCGCGCGTTGACGTTGCGATATATCTCTCCAACAAAGACAGCTTCAACCTGTTGGAGAACCATCAGAATTTCTTACCAACATCTCAGCTTAAGAAGAAGTTGATAGAGCGGAGTAAACTCGAGAGTTTGAAAACCTTTCAAATGGCTGTCCGGCTTAGTGGATCAAGGAAGCAGCTTGAAGTAGTTTGTACTAGGAGTGATAGTGCAAACCCTTTTCATGAGTTGTGAAAGAAGAGTGGAGTAGGCAGCAGTTGGGCCGAACCAATATAAAAATCTTTCTGTCCATCTCTCTTTACTTATCGCTTTTACTTCTGTGTCTTGCATATCATATCATATCGACTAAACGTTAAAGTTTTATTATCACGAAAGCGTGGAAAGAAAATTTTTAAATAAGTCAAAATTGACCATAATCACTTACGTTTATTCAATTGGATGAATACATGCACGGCTACTTTAGATGCATGCGACCAACAACTTGGGGCGGCCCCAGCATGTTTATTCTTACATACATAGACGTACGTTTAGGTACGTACATTATTATTACTAGGTAGTAGTAGAGATTAGCGTAGCGGTACTGGTGCCCGCCCGCTTAAACAGTTAGCGGGCCGGGCTAGCATTATTAATTTTTTAATTACTTTTGCGAAATTGAACTTTTATGCGAGGATAACTAATAGCCAAATGCGCAATCCCAAGGGGGCACTCGGTTCTGGTGCAGAGTGTGCCAACGGTGAAGCACGTGCTGGAGTCGGAGGGACAGAAAGCAAGTTCGTAATGGCGATCCTCAGCGCTTTTGTCAATCATGAAGTTGTAGGAGAAACTGGGTTGAATCGTCGTGACAAAAGAAGGATCATAGCCGGCAGAAATGTGCCAATTTGTAACCGTTCACACGCCGGGAATTCGAATCTGACGGCCAGGCGAGTGGACTCCAAGATGGTGGTGGCGGTGGCGTCCTCGGGGATAAACATAACGGATCTCACGTTATCCTTTGGGTTGGATACGACCAATACCTCGGTTGGCATCCAATAGGCGACGCCGCCGACCCCCTCTCCTGCAAATCAACTGGAAACGCATGACCAAGTATCACATGATCTCCGTAATCGGAGATTATGTTGTAAAGTGTGCCGGGCTTCAAGGGTCTCCGTCGGCGTCCAGCACCGCCGTGCCGGAATCATCAGCGGTGGGAAGGCGGATGGGATTATAATTAAAAGGAATGAGTTGGGCGGGAAGGAGATACAGGACAGTATTGCCAATAATAACACTCCCACCTCGCTGCTGCTTTTCATCTTAATATGTTTAATTTCTAGCTCTCATGGATCTATCTATCACAGGCATGTATGCAATTTATAGGCTAAGCTTAATTGGGGACCAGCTAGCTACCTGCATGCCATGCATGTATAAAGTAAATTTCATTTTTGGTCCTACTGTTATAGGGGCGTTTTCAATTTTAGTCCCTTTAATTTTTTTTGTCACTTTACAACCACTGTTATTGAATGTGTTTCACTTTTAGTCCACCCTTAATATTTCCGTCAAGAGGCCGTATAATCCACGGGTGTTTTGGTCTTTTATGGTTGTCTCTTCTCTTTTAATCTAGGCGTTTCGTCCTCCTCCTCCGATATTCGAAGATGGCTCTCGAACAACGAGAATGGGAAGCCAAAGCTACATCGTTTCGTTCGTTCCAACGTGGACCAGCGAGGTTTCTTAGGTTCTAAGTTTAATGTTCTTATTTCTTTAGTCAAAACATAGTCTTGGATGAAAAGAAAGATCAAAATACCCCTAGATTACACGGCTCTTTGATAAAAGTACTAACGGTGACTAAAAGTGGAACACATTCAATAATAGTGATCATAAAGTGACAAAAAAATTAAGGTGGACTAAAATTAGAAACACCCCTATAACAGTAGGACCAAAAATGAATAATGTATAGTAGTGGCGTACTAGCTCTATACACGTATTCTTTAATTTGCATGCAAATGAGTAGGTGGCAATATAATCAGTTTTTTCACCACACGTGTAGTACATGCATGCATATTTAATTTAATTTGTCTCATCAAAACAAAAGAACAAACTTGGTGGCTTTGCTGGAAGCTAGCATATATAGCACTGTACTCTTACAAGTGTATTTTCAATCCTTTGCAAATGAGTAGGTGGCAATCACTAACCTTTAATTCACCACGTAGGCCGGCCCTATTTCATAACATATATACGCCGTGTTTGGTAAATGACTGATAGTTGTAGTTGTTAGCTGATTTGATTAATTAGAGGGTATAACTAGTTGATAACATTAGCTGATTGTAGAAAAGATGTTTGGTAAATTAGCTATTAGCTGATAACTGTTGGTATAATTTCCTTTCTCAAAAAGCTAATTGAAAAAGTTGCTTTGAGTAGTTTTTTTTTTGAATTTAAGCATTTTGGAGTAGAAAAAGCTAATTAACCAAACACTTATATTGATTTTTAAACCAAGTCAAACAACTAATATTGATCAAATAAGTCAAAATTGACTTATAGGCTAACTATTTTACCAAACAAGGCCAGTTAGCTTATCAATCAATATAATTTTGGTTTATTTAACCACTATAAATATTAGTCAATATGATTGATGTTTGATTTATTTTTTTCTTTTAAATTTATTGCTCCAAAAAGCTAAATTTCATGAAAAACAAACTCAATATCGGTCATAGACTTCTAAATGGACAAAATTGAGCCAGCTAATTTTGACTGTGCACAGTGAATCATGAAAAATTAAAATCTTATGTAGTATTACCTTTTTGTGATCGATATGATATCCATTTCTTAAACCTAGTACAGTCCTTCTTGATGTGTCCCTTATTTTTCCAAAAGAATCATCACCAAGAGTCACGCTCCAAATACATTTGTACTTCATTTCCAACTTGGGTTTACATAACATGTACACTCCAGCTTGCGGGGTGTCAACCAGTAGCAGGTCCATGTCAGGTCCCACGTGTCAATAGTAACTAGCTGGCACTTAAAATCAGTAAAAAACTCTCTAAAGCATTTCAATTTTCTTTTCCCGCTTCTTCCTGTTGCATATAAGATCAAAGACTTTTGTATAGATGATGAGTTAGTTGTTAGTTGAATGGAAAGACTTGTGTGTTGTCTCTTTTTTTCTGCTAGTTGTCCTTCCATTTCTCCATAGTAATGAGGGAGAAACCTTAGTCCCATGTTTCTCTTTCACTACTCTATTTTTTTAGAAAACAGGGAATGTCTAATGATAAATATATAATAGATTTTTTCAGCGTACGCACTTTCACCAAATTTTTTTACGGTCATATAAAAAGTGCCAAATTACGCTTTTAACGGATTTATTATTGAACCTTCTTTATGCAATATGCGAATTTTATAATTAGTATTTGATAATGAAGGATGCTATTTCGGGAAAACCCGACATGATTCACAATAAACCCAGAGATAAATGTTAGGAAATTCTCACTTCATGTAACAAATGCCTAATATTATATATGTATAATATATAAATAAATAAAATATAATATAAAATAATAATTAATAATAATAATAATAATAATAATAGACGTGAATAAAATTGTAGGTTTACGAAGTTTATTGCCCGCATGGGTAGCTCAACTGGTCATGAGAGGTGAAACTTTGGATAATGACCAGGGATCGAGTCACCACGGCAGTGGTGGAGCAACCTTCCAAAGTGAGGGGGCTTCTTGTGCGCAGTGAGCACCGGTCTGCCTCTATGGTTCATGTTTAGTTGAGTCACCATGATTTACATCCTCCCAAAAACCCTGTCGGGCCGGGGGTGGGGGGCCCTTAGGGTTGGGGTTTAGCCATTCTAAACATGGGTTATTTATCACATAGGAGGAAAGTTCAACCCAACACCCTGTCGGTGTGAGGGCCCTTAGGGTTGGGGTTCAGCCATTCTAAACATGGGTTATTTATCACATAGGAGGAAAGTTCAACCCAACAAAGATGGGTTATTTATCACATAAGGAGGAAAGTTCAACACTAAATGAACTCGCAAATTATGATTGTGTTTGGGTCCAAAATAGTGTCGTTTTGTTTCAAAACGACGTCGTCTGAATAGAAAATAAAGTTGCTTCCTTCTTCGCCGTTAACTTTAACTTGAGTAAAAAATAAAGTTGCTTCCTTCTTCGCGTTAACTTGTCGTTTGTCTCCAGAATTCGTTATGTTCCGCTATATTCACAATTTGAATTGAATATTCACGAACTGAATATTCACTTTTAGATCTCAATATACAAAATTATAGAACTCGATATTCAAATTGTAGAACTCTATATTCACAAATTTTAGAACCTATATTCACAGTTTTAAAACTGAATATTTACAAATTTAGATCTCAATATACAAAATTACAGAACTCAATATTCACAATTGCAGAACTCTATATTCACAATTTTTGAACTCTATATTCACAATTACAGAACTCTATTTTCACTCGCTAAGTTGCTTTCAATAATTAAAAAAAAAAAAAATCATTGGATGAGGAAACAGTGCCACTAACGTCACCCTTATTTTTCACGCGCAATTTGTTTTTTCGGACGCCGAGTCCAGAATATAAATTTGTAAATGAGGCTTGTGGAACCGTATCCACCTTGTAAAGTGGACGCGATTCTAAACGTTTATAATTATGAATATAATTATATATATATAGATATATATATTCTATAATTATGATGAATATATATGTTTATAATTATGAAAATAGAGTTGTAAACATAATTATAAACATAGACTAAGAAATGCGAATACATGGACTATTTCCTTTACCAATAATATCATAGTTCAACCTTAGCTTATCTCTTCTCCACTATAAATTCAAAGGCATGAGAGCTCAAACAACACACCTACAAACAGCAAAACCTCTTTCTCCTAAGTTGTCATTATCTACCAACATGAAAGCCCTCGCACTCGCACTCTTATTCGCTCTTTCCCTCTATCTCCTCCCCAACCCAACTCACTCTACGTTCAATCCCATCCGCCTTCCCACCGCCGACGACACTCCGGTGCTGGACACCGACGGAGACGAGCTCCGGGCCGGCGGAGTTTACATCATAGCCTCCGCCATACAGGGATCAGTTGAAGTGTCACTTTCTCGTATAAATACTTGGACGAGCACATGTCCAGACGTCGTCTCCATAGCGTCCTTCAGCCGCGGCGTTCCCGTCACGATCACGCCGGCGGACCTGAACGCCACCGTCGTCTCGCCGTCGACTTACCTGAGCTTCAGTTTCAACAACGTCTCGGAGTCCTGGGACGGCTGTGCAAAAAAGCTGTATTGTTGGTTGATAGGTACCCTGAAAGTGAAACTAAGTCCCCATATTTCGTGAACGCCGGCGACTTTTTGCCGAACAATAGCAACCAGTTCAAGATTGAAGCGGAACCCCAATTCCCAATAACCTTAACGCTTACAAAATCACTTATTGTCACTTCGGGAGCGATGAATGCAACAACGTGGGTACAATGTTCTATGCATGGTTGAGGAGTAGTCGTTTGGTTCTGAGTGATGAAGATCCTTCGTTGTTGTGTTTAAGAAAGCTAATAACTAGCTACCTAGTAGGTGATGTGTAAAGTTGTAACGTGTGTAAGAATAAGCATGCAATTCAATAAATCCTTAATATAATATAATTGCTTGTTGTGTTGTGTAAACCGGAGTTGTTTACATAATAATGTTCTCTGTTTTTTAGTTTTAAAATTTTTCACTTTTCATTTTTTGTTTAAAAGACTTGTTTAAAAGTATAATTTTAAAATTAAAAATTAAATTATCAATAGAATTGAATGATACTCTTTCTAATTAGGAATTAATGAAATTTTTAACTAAAGGAGTAATTAAATCTCATAGTTGTATTTTAAAAAGTTCTCAGTATGTTTTGAGAGATTTGGTACGACCATCATATCCAATTATCCGCAAATTATGCCCTGGAAACATGTTCACCATGAATGGTGAACACGGGTCGAAACGGCGCCGTTTCTACGTAAAAAAAATAAAAATAAATCGCTAATGTGGTGTTAACGGCGTGCGTTTGGTCATATTATGAATTTTCTGTTATGAGATTGTGAACGTACAGTACATTCATAATCTCATAACAGAAAATTCATAATCGCATAAAAGAAAAACATTTATAAAATTATGAATTTCTGTTATAGATTATGAATTTACCGTAAATTCATAATCTCTTAACAAAAATTAAAATTCATAACTCTTAACAGAAATTTAAAATTCATAATCTCATAACAGAAAATTCATAATCTCATACAGAAAATTCATAATTATGAATGTTGAAGAAGCTTGCGCTACAAGAGGAGCAGCCATGGTTTTCAGACGGGAATGTGTAGGCATGGTTCCAAAGTGAATGTGCCAGGCATGGATTCATAATTTATGAATGTTTGAAATCATTACTCACCTCAAATTAAAGTGAAACCGCGAATGTGAAAATGAAGAAGAAAGTCACGCGATTAAAAAAAAAAAGAAGGATAACAATGCACTAACACCGTTGGGACCATGTTCACCATGGATGGTGAACATGGTTCCATGGTATAACGATTGTCCAATTATCCATCAGGGCTATACTTCTTGAACTCCGATTTGGCAAGTTTATCCCCCAACATTAGCAGCCGCTTCAAGATTGAGTTGTTCGGTAACTCCTACTGATGGATAATTTATTAAGAATGAGCTTGGCGCAAACCGACCCGGAGAGGGGAAGGCGTGACATGGGAGGCCAAGGGCAACCCCGCAGGGTCAACCTCGGCCAAGGTCAACCCAAGCTGAGGTCGACCACTCGACCCCGACTGGGGTCTAGGTCGACGCTAGCCGGGGTTGAGGGGTTGGGGTTTGCTCAGCGCCCGGGGGCGGCCCGGCTAAGGCGTCCCCGACCATGTCAACGAGACAGGTCAAATTTTTCATTAGTATTACACTTTTCTTCAAAAGTATTACTCCGTACAATTTTATTCATAATTAATACCTCAACGCTAATTATTTCATTTTAATTTGATTAAGGGTATTACATTTTTCATCAAAAGTATCGCATTTTTTCTTCATAAATATTACACGTTCACTCATAAATATTATAGCTAATATATATATATAATATTATTATATTATATATATAATATATATATATATTATATATATATATATATATATTGTCCTTACTAATGATTCAGTTTAGCCAGTACTATAATTATATAGTATTAAAAGGAATAATGCTTAAATAGGACTCAAGAAATAATGCTCAAATATAAACTAATAGTTGAGTAATTTATTTGAATCTACGAATCTAATAAGAACCAATAAAGTTAGGCCCTAAACGGAAATTGAAAAATGTTTGGTATAATTGCTTGTTGAAATAAATAGTTCATATTATTTTGATTTTAGTATTTTTTTAATATTATTTTTCTTACTTTACCCTCTATTATATCATTTACTTCTTATAAATACTTTTTCATTTTCGCTTGTGTAAACTTTAATAACCGAATATTTCATTAACTATATATTAATGTTTAATAACTTATTGATTTTCATAAAGAAGATTTGAGGTTACTATGAATATGTTAACGTGTATTAAAAAATACAATATAAAATTTAACATGAACTTTGGTCAATTAATTAAAATCACGCATTGGGCATTGATGAAGCAGTACACATAATTTAGAATATATATTCAACACAGATGAGAAACTATGCCTATTATAATTGTCTTTTTTGAGAAAGGAGGACTTGGTTATCTTTTTGAAGGTGCACTGCACTAAGACACTAAAAATTGTAGTGAACATATCAGGGGACTAGAATAAATCAAGAATTCATTTTCTGACGGGGGTGGCAACCAAAGGGAGCATGAATCACGCAAATTAATTAATTAATAGGGATTTTGTGTTGCAAAATTATGCCTTGGGTACTATCCAGTGACGGTGTTTCCTCTATATGTCATAGTTATGCATACGTGAAATATTTATTTTTTATAAAAATTTGGTAATCTTATATTAATATACACCAAGATAGCGAATGAAACTTTGATAAAATTATGAGATTATGCATTTGAGAAAGCGGTTTATTTAATTAACATGAAGTCATCTAATATGTTAAATAAATCAAGTCTTCATCTCTTGTTGCATAAATTCCCTCCATCATAGTTTTTTCTCGTGTCTTCGACTACATATGCTATCCTTATATCCGTCCCTACAATCGTCAAGAAATGTCATACTGATCTTCTGTTTGTGTCTTCTTAGACTAAGAATATTCATTACTCCAATTACAAACGTAAAATGTGCATACTTTATGCCTAAAACTATTAATTTTGATAACGTGTCTCTACTAAAGATACATATACACTAAAGTTAATACAGACGCATATTGTCTTATTTTTTTAAACAAATATTAATTATAATTAAAAGAAAATATCTGTCTTTTCCATCCAGTACCCGCACTGCGTCAGAAAATCTTCGTCCTTCGACCTCTCTTCGCAACGCCAATAAAGTACAATTATGGACAAATAATGGTACTTGTACTCGCTCTTTAATACTAGTACTAGTACTCGGTACTGGTACTAGTACTCTACTCTACTAGAGTACTAGGACTAGTTACTATAGCACTAGTACTAATACTAAGTACTACGAGTGCCAGTACCTAGTATTAGTACTAAGTTAGAGTGAGTATTAGGCTATTCTTTTCTAGTAATTTTTCTCACTTTTTAAAATGGGTCCTACTTTCACATCACTAAATTTACAAATTATATACTATTTGTTCTACATTCCTATAATATTCTCTCACTTTCTAAAATGGTCCCATTTTTATATTATATTGTAAATATATATAATTAAATAATAATATAAATTATAAAAGAAAAATAAAACAGGCAGCTTTTGTCAGCAAAAAGTGACAAAAGCTGCCGCCTTGCAGCTTTGAAACAATTAGCAAGCACTTTCTAAGTTAGAAAGTGTTGCTAAGAGCATCCACACTAGTGGTTATTTAGGAGTTATTTCTACATGAATTCTCCCCACTCAAAGTTAATAGTTGATGTGGGGAGGAGTTATTTCAAAAATATTTCTTATGCAAAGTATGGTATATTTGTGGTCCCAATAAGTATAGTGTGTTAAATGGTGGGTGCATAAAAAAACTGAGAAAAAACTCAAAATTGATGTGGGGAAGAGTTTTTTGTAATTGAATGAGATGATAGAAGATGATGGGATGCTGGGACCCACAAATAACTTAGAAATAACCTCAACTGATAAGGATGCTCTAACTTGCTTTCCTACGTGGCAAGTTATATAATAAAATAATAATATTTTTTTTAACCACCTCACCTAGCAAGTGGTTCACTTGGTGGGTTAGCCTTAGTATTAGTACTTTAGCACTAGTACTAATACTAATAGATCAGAAATTTCAATAATTATTAATTGTAATATGAAAATACGAATATATTATAATTACGAGACTAGAAAATTTTATAAATTTGAAGCTATAGATACAATCAAAGTTATTCCACAACCAATTAAATTACTGTAAAATATTTGACAATGAACATTCATCTATGCACGTAGATAAGTAGAATACTGTAAAATATTTGATATATAAAAACAATCTATTACCTACAATAATCAATAGAAATGATAAGGTATATCATTTGATTTTGGGAGGGAACATATTAATGTAACTTGTTACACCACAACAAACACTCCCACAATGTTGAGAAAGAATTAAAAAAAAAAATTCTCAAGAATAAATAAAGACACTCCTAAGAATATCATATGTTTGATGATAATCAGAAAGGTAAGAGTTTTTAGAAAAAGTATCGATAAAGGGTTAAAGGAGGACATTAATTATGTAAACACAAAAAAAAAAAAAAAAAAAAAAAAATAAACTATGTGAAGGGAAATGCGGATTCGCTTTTACCATGCGGCCATGTTCAGGCAGGAGTATTGCATCAAGAGCTTATAGCATCTAAAAGAAACTTACGAGTGGATCGAAGGGTGCTGAATGAGTGAGTAAGCGGCGAACATGTGCTTATTATCTTCGGTGAACAATATATTTATCATATTCTTTTTTATTATATGGATTAATAGAATATATATGGTCATGTGAAACTGTTATTCAGTTTCATTTTATATGCGCTATAGTTTCCTTACAAAACAACTACAGTTTCATTTCGATATAACTACAGTTTTATCACTGGAAAATATACACTTAAATATGTAAAACTTTTATTCAGTTTCATTTTATATACACTGCAGTTTCATTTCAACACAATTATAGTTTCATTTCAACACAACTACAGTTTCATTTCAATTCAACAGTTTTATTTGATAATATAAAAACAATATGTGAGTCAATTTCATTTTAAATACACTGTAGTTTCATTTTGTAATTAACACTACAAAAATACGTGCCCCGTTAAGTTGTAACAACAACCGTTTCTTTACGTAAGCCGTTTTTTGACCATGGTCCTTTGTGGACTATGGTCCACGATATAATTGCTGAGAGTATGGCACCCAAGCTGTTTTTGGCCAGTGTTAATGTCCAACCACACAGAGCCTCAATTTTAGAGGGCTGAATATCTATTTTTACCTCCCCTCCTAATTAATTGAGCATGATTATGGCAAAATTGTTCAAAATCTTTGATATATTTCAGTTTTCTTCTCAATCAAATTTTAGTTTTTATGTATCAAACATCTAAATTAGAGCCTCATTCATTTACAAGAATGTGACCACAAAATCTAAAGGACTGCCCTAATGGCACCCTACAAAGCCGCCCCACATGATGGTATATGTGCTACGTTCTATCAAAATTTCTGGATATAAAAAAAATTCCATTTATTATGATATCGATTTAAAAATTCAATTATAATAGAAGAATATTATTATTTTTAAATAAAAAAAAACTAATTATATTTGTTAAAAACTAAATGTTTTTTTAGCCAACTACCATGTAGTGTGATGGTATCCTGGTTACTCATTTAAGTGGAATGTCAAAGGTTCAAATCTTGGTGGTGGGGACATAAATTCTTAGGGGTGAAAATATTTAAGAAAGTACAGAATAGATATTACCTTATAAAAAATCTTAAGTATTTAAAAAAAAAAAAAAATCGGGACATAATACTTTCTATGTTAAATGCATATTTTACAAAATGTATAATTGATAATAATATTTCTTATTATTAAAAATTAAAATTATATATTCTAATATTTATAAAATGTATGTGTTTCTTTATTTATTTAATTACTTTGATCATTTAATTTGACTAAATTTTTATTGTTCATGGGAAAGAATACTCGAAGGGCTACAACTCTTATCAAAACATTAAAGTCCAAATCAGACGGGAAGACGGTCAAAATAAGCCTGCAAATCGGACTTATGTCCTGGACGAGAATTTAAGTTGTGGAAACTTCCTATTTTATTCCTATTGGGCTTCCACTATAAAAAAGCTCATCTTCCCTCAACCCTTGGGGGATTCCTATTCTCTCCGGGTTTGGTTCCAACTATAAAATCCCACCTTCCTCAATCCTAATATTCATTCAGAGATCTTTGAAGAGAAGAAGGAGAGAAATCAAGAGCCACAAGTTATCTTGGGAAGCAAGAAGAAGACTAGGGAGATTTGAGAGAATCGTCTGGTTCATTCTTGTACTCTTTCGATAATTTGTATTTATTATTATTTGCTATGTATAATTTAGCCATGCTTGGATAAATTTCATTAGAGATTCTTGAGTAAAAGTGTTTATGAACCTATGTGTCTGAGCTCTCAGATTCTTAATATATTATTAATTGGGTTTAATACTTCTGTTGCAATTGTGATTTTATTGTTTGATGCTTGTAATTAATGGTCATAGTTACTTGCTTCGTTTGCTTTCTTTGTGTCACAACGAGAGTTGACATAATTTAGCGCACATATAATTGCACATAATTATTGCACGCACGTACTACGAAGTTATTACATGCTGCATGCCATGCCGGCTAGCTAGCTATGCGATAATTAAGTAAGTAACGTTGCAACTTTTGACAACGTTGGTACCCGGTCGTTGCCTAAATCATAAAAACCTGTTTGGTATCAGAGCCATCCAAGTCTGACCTTGACTTGTTCACTTAGGAAAAAAAGAGAGACAAAAAATTGTCCTTATTTTTCGTATTTTCTTCTTAGACGAAGGTTCCTGTTGCAAAATTAGTCCATCTAAAACTTGCTTTAATCCTTCTTTTTCGTCTGAAGGCATCTTTCGATCATCTTCAAATCTTCATACAGACCTATTGTAGTCTCGTGCATGGTTTAACATCTCATGCCTATGTCATACGAGACTTACCTATTGAACAAAAAATAGGAATCTACAATCTAAGACAATTTGATATCATCAAAATCTAAATACACTTGTTCCTAACAAAGGGCAATACTCTATTAAACATAAATCTTGCCTATCATTTGCGGGTCAGGTCAGTAAAATTTGCTTTGATTGTAAAAAAAAAGAGTGATGATGATGAAAATGTAAAACATAACAATCGAAACTTAAACGTGGCGTATCACATTGTTCACTACTACCCCAACGAGGCAACAATTCTTTTCGATTTTTCCTCCCAAATCCTACGGTCAGTATATTATCATTATCAACTGAGTTTTTTGCACTTTTGGTTCCACGACTATAGTGGCGCTAGCAGAATTGATCCACGACTTTTGAACCTTGTAATTTTAGTCCACGACTATATTTTTTTGCAAAAATAGTCGTCCTTCCGGTCACTTTTCTGTCAAAATTTCACCGGAATTTTTTTTTTTTTTCCATTTTTAACCGGCTAAAATTGACATTTTGCTTATCTCAAAAAAAAAAAAAAAAAATTGACATTTGACTACATACTAACAATATTACTGAGCATGCAAGCTATGAGCTTCTCCATTTTCTCTCATCCTGCTGAGAGTTTCCTCATCTCATTCTGAGTGATGAGCCCGGATAACCCAACTAGCCCGGGGAACGTCATGGCTGCTCGCCGCTTACTGACAGCCATGCCTGCTCTAGGAACTCCTCCGCCTGTGGAGTAGTAATGTAGTCCAGTAATATTGTATGTAGTCAAATGTCAATTTTTTTCTTTTAATTTTTTGAGATAAGTCGAATGTCAATTTTAGCCCTGTTAAAAATGAAGAATTTTTTTCTCCGATGAAATTTTGACGGAAAAGTGACTGGAAGGACCAGTTTTGCAAAAACAAACATTAGTCGTAAACTAAAATTGCACGGTTCAAAAATCATAGATCAATTCTGCTAGTGTCATTATAGTCGTGGGTCAAAAGTACAAAAAACTCTTATTAACTCTATCTCATATTCTCATCCATTTTAGTTATTGAAGTTATATCTTTTAATAGTTTTCAAGGTTAGATAGGCATTACTTTATTAAACATAAGATCTTGCCTATAGTTTAGACCTCAAGTGAGTCGGTCTTGATTTTTGTACTTAAAATTCTCAGTTTTTTTAGTATAATTTATTTTTTATATAAAATATGCTGATTATTATGCAAGACTATGATTATCTAGTGTATATTTATTATGTCGTGACTCGACTGTGACCACTCATTTCTGCGCAGCAGTTCTACTTCTAAGTCATTTTTCACTTTATAGATGCACGAATAGTCTTTATGATCTTCATAAAAGTTATAGTTCTTTGAATTGCCGTTCCAATGCCACTTGCAGAATCACCTCATTTGTAAAACATAACAATTGAAACTTAAACGTGGCGTATCACATTATTCACGACTATCCCACGAGGCAACAATTCTTTTCGATTTTTCCTCCCAAATCCTACGGTCAGCATATGATCATTATCAACTCTATCTCATATTCTCATCCCATTTAGTGAAGGGCAAGTTGGTGAGATGAGAATCGTAACAGTTGCCACCTACCTCTCAACATTTTAGTTATTGAAGTTATTATCTTTTAATATTTTGTAAGGTTGGAAAGGCATTACTCTATTAAACATAAGATCTTGCCTATCGTGGGTTAGATATGTTGATTATGATTCTTGTACTTAAAATTTAAAGTTTTTTTAATATGGTTTATTTTTCTTGTAAAATTTACTGATTATTACACAAGAACATGATTATCCCGTGTACATTCTTAGAAAATGGTTGCAAGTTTTTCTCGTCAAAAAAAAAAAAAATAGAAGATATTGTGTCATAAAAACATATCTTTTAGGAAAAATTACACTTTTATTTCTAAATTATAGGATAATTGTAGGGTTCATATATTTATATTTGTTGGTCATGCTCACTTCTCGTCCATAAGTTATAACTGACGTTACAAATTTCGTCCTTTTTCTAGCCGGACGTGCTCACTTCTCATCCCTAAGCTATAATTAACGTTGCAAATTTTGTCCCTAATGTTTTGTTAGAAAAAGGAAAAATTTGCAACGTCAATTATAGCTTAGAAACAAGAAGTGAGCATAGCCAACAAATATAGGCGAATCCTACCATAATCTTGTAACTTAGGGATGAAAAGTGTAATTTTTCTTATCTTTTATATAAGGAAAAATCTCCTATATATGCATCCATGAGACGAGTTGGGTTTTTCATAAGTATTAAATTTTTCCTCATAAGTATTACCCCGTACAATTTTATTCATAAGTAACTCCTCCTCAACCGCTAATATTACATTTTAATTTGATTAAAAGTATTACATTTGTCATCAAAAGCATAACAATTTTTCTTCATAAATATTACACTTTCATTTATAAATATTATAGCATAATAGTTAATTTTGTCCTTACTAGGCCATCCACATCTATGGATAATGCACAATTTCTAAGAAAAAAAGAGCCATATTGGTGAAGAGAGAGAAAAGAGAGAGAGGGTTGAGGTTCATCTGCAAGTGAAGAGTTTATTGCAGAAAAGTGGGTCCCACTGAGAAAGAGAAAATAGGCCAGCCGCTTGTGCCGTGTGCGTGTCACAAGTGCGCCTAGTTGGGCGCGTCAGGCGCACTCCCAAGCGCGCTGATAGTGACCCTTTTTTTTTCAATCAGTTTTGTTTTATTTTTTTTCCTCCTCTCATATTTCTTTCCTGATCACACTTACAAAAACTCCTCAAAAATCACAAAATATCTCCACTATTATGGATGCTCTAATGATTCAGTGTTAGCCAATAGTATAATTATATAGTACTAAAAGAATAATGCTTAAATATGACTCAAGGAATAATGCTGAAATATAGCTAATAATTCAGTGACTTAATTGAATCTACAAACCTAATAAGAGCCAATAAAGTTAGGCGCATAACAAGAACTAAAAAATGTTGGTGTAATTGTTTACTTAAATGAATGGTTCATGTTATTTTGATTTTAGTATTTTTTCCCTACTTTTACTTCTCTTAAATATATCTGCATTCCAACTGTGTAAACTTTAGTAACAGAATATTTCGTTAACTATTTATTATTATTCTTAACTTACTCATTGATTTTGGATAAGAAATGTCTTAGGTCCGAATCAAATCCCAATAAATATTGGTATAATTGTTAAATATATACTATGAATATGTTAGAGTGTATTATAAATACACTATAAAATTTACAAATAACTTTGGTCAATTAATTAGAATCACGCATTGGGCATTGATGAAACGGTACACCTAATTTACAATATATATTCAACACATGAGAAACTGTGCTTGGGTACTATCCAATGAGAATGCGTGTTTTCCTCTAAAATTGCTATCGCACCAGTAAATTTTATGAAAAATTATGCCACAATTATAATTATGCATTCTTAAAATATTTACCTTTACGAAAAAATTAATAAATACGTCACGATACCGAATGATACTTTAATGAATTTTAAAACACTAATTTAAAAATATACATGGGTATTAAACGCGCAATACACATGTGTGGTAACTAGTATTCTTTCTACATGTAAGCCCAGGAAAATAGGGCTGGCCTTTGAGTTAAAAAACACCCAGGAAAATATTTCCTTTCTCTCTTCTTTCTATGTCTGCTAGTTAAATTCTAAGTAATAGTGATGTTCAACTACGTTTAAGCTGGTGCGAGCTTAGCGTGGTTATTCTGTGTAGCCTGTCGAAAGCGTACCGGTTTGTCGACTGCACCGTCACCGGACAAATAACGCTTTTAAGGTAGTGTTATTATAACACGTCAAAGACTTCTTTTCAGCCATACATACATTGGGACCACCACCTTGCATTCTCACTGCTTTATTTTATTTATTTAATGCAACCATCCAAGTCTATCGTTAAGATTATCTTTAATGAATAAATTAGTAACTACTGCTTAATACAACCACTTTCCTGTGGATCGACAGATGAGAAACTATGCCTATTATATTGTCTTTTTGAGGAAGGAGGATGATAAACAATATTTTTAGTGTTATTTTAATAATCTTTTTATAGTTAATTTGCAATAATTAATTAATTTATATTTATTTATATTTATTATTGTATTATTAGTAGTTTGATAGTTATTCAATTTTATGTTTAAATTATTAAATTTGTCAATTATTTGAATTCTGTCAGTCTAATAATTATTTGATCTTAATTTAATAATAATATTATAATTTTAGTAGTACATGTTTAGTAGGAGTTTAATAAAGGTAGATTTAATTATATATGTCTCTAATAAGTTATTATTATTATTATTATTATATTATTATTATTATTATAATTATTATTATTATTATTATTATTTATTAATATTATATTATTATTGCTAGCCAATCGCATGTATCAACAGAACGAGGAAAAAAGATCTACGAGCTTTCTCCGCTATGGAGGCGACTTGCAGAACTTTTCTTTGGCCATGAGAAACGCATAATTTGGAAAATGGTTGGGCCGGAACAGTATAAAAGAAGGCCAAGCTTCACCTTCTTAATCAATAGACTTTACCCGGATCAATTCCGGAGGTGAGAATAGAAGGAAGAGCAATTGAGATCAATTTCACTCGGAGCAATTCCGGTCGTACGGCTGAATTTTTCGGCGCAATCTCTGTGCAAAGTCTGATCAACGATCTCCAAGGCAGCAGCACCTGGTTCTATTTCTTTGTTTTCATTCAAACTGCATTACCCTTTGTAACTTCCTAAATTCCTATTCCATGAGATGTCTACGACCCAGTTTAATTTCCTTTCAATTATTGTTTTAATTGCTAAGCTTTGATATTTAATTATTTGTTTGCATAGTATGCAGCGTTGTTCATGGAGTAGAAACTGCACCTAAATTATGATGTTAATTGGTGATTTTTAAAGTCTTTTGAGTACTATATTATTAATCATTGAACTTACTTTTATTAGGGACATTAGTTTAAGCAATCATTAATTGAATTATTCTTATGGTAAAGCACTGCTAGTTTAATTCTTCAAATTCCAAATACTATGCTGGTTGCTGTTTATTTTAGTTAATTGATTTATTGATTCGTGTTCGTACTTTCTATTTGTTTTTTATTTGTTATTTTGGTTTAATTTTATTGCTTAACTATATGAGTTTTATTGATCTTTATTCTTTGGCATTTATTTATAGCACTTTAAATTATTAAGTTATTTATTTCTCAGTTATTAAATTGCATCGTATCAATTCTCTGAGGGATCGACCCTTGCTATTGCACATTATAACTACAGTGACTCGTGCACTTGCGAGGACATAAAAATTGTCTATCAGAGGAACTGGTATCTTTTTGAAGGTGTATTGCACCAAGGCACTAAAATTGCAGTGAAACATACCAGGGGACTAGAATAAATCAAGAATTCATTTCTGGCGGAAGTGGCAACAAGGGAAGCAGGATCACGCCAATTAATTAATAGGATTTTGTTTGTAAAAATTATGATTGGGTACTATCATCAGTGATGGTGTTTTCCTCTAAAATAAATAGTGATATCGCGCCAATTAATTTTATGAAAATTATTCCATATGTCATAGTTTTTCTTTCGTAAAATATTATTTTTATGAAAAATTGATAATCTAATTGTATTAATGTACACCCACAATAGCGAATGATACTTTGAAATTCTGAAACATAATTGAGAATCAACTATTAGACCGTGTGTTGGTAATTAAAGCTGGCCTGGGCCGGTCTCGAGCCTCGACCAATACAGCTTGGGACCGGCCCATAGTATTCAGGGCCGATCCCGGGCTAGGTCCGTAATTTATTATATGTTATTTTGTTTAAATATATAAATTTTTTTAATATTTTATATATTTTGTTTGATATGAAATTTGAACCCTTATCCTCTTAATCCTAGTTACCAATTTAAGTTTTTCCAAAGTTACTATAACCTCTTGATACATTAATAATAATTAATGTATATATACCACATTACACCCAGCACACACTTTTCTAAAATTAATATTTTTGTTATTAATCTCAAAATTTTAAAGTTAATATGATTTTACTAATTAAAATTTATAAATGACGTTAAATACATTTGAACTTGTAGTCTTGTACTATTAAAATTATATATAAGACTCATGACTTAGGCTCTGTTGGCAACGCTAAGCTAGGAGCTTATAGCTTTATTTTAAGCTACTAATAAGCTATAAGCTCTGTTTGGGTAATTTTCCCAAAATAAGCTCCTAGCTTAAAATAAGAGCTTATTTTGGAACGCTACTTTAGGTAGGTTTCAAAATAAGCTGCTAGCTTCCTAACTTTTTTCCATCTTTACCTTATTATTTTAAAGTAATGACATATTTTAACTTATATGATTAAAACCCTTTCTCTTTCCTTATCCCAACTTTTACGTCAATCCCTTCATTTATTATTATTATTATTATTATTATTATTATGATATTATGATTTTATATTATTAATTATTATTATTAATGTGTAATTTTAAATAGCAATATGGCTTCAACCAATGACAATATTGCTACTTCATTAGGTATGTGCTAATAATGACAATAGCTTAAAGTTTATATTTAAAAATGTTTATTTTTATTTGGAAAGACTAACTGTTAAATTTAATATAGAAAACAAACTAATATTTAAATTTTTGAAGATGTCCTTTTTAGTCTATTTTACATAAATCAGTTTACACAAACTAGAATTTTAACCAAAACACTTTCAAATCATAATACTAGATAACAGGCTCTTCAAATCTTCAGTACGACTTTATATCTTATTCGCTTCACAGGTTGCAAACAGAGCTTAATATTATTTGATACTTATAAATATTAAATGTAGTATATCGTTTATAAAGTTCATTTGATTTTACTCCACTAACATATGATTGTGTAAAGTAAAATTTATAAAAGACTTTTAAATTGGGTATGCTTTGAATTTATAGGAGAATATATGTTGTGAGTACGAATAAGAAAGATGCGAATAAGAGTTTTCTGTGTAAAAAAAATTTGATAATGAGAGTATTTATAGGGTAACAATGTAAATAAAACAAAAAAACAAAAAATTTAATCCGTTGCACCTAGCCGAGGCGAGAACAGGAATAAGCCTCATACCCGCGAGCCGAGTATGTTTGGCGTTGCACATTGCAGATGAGTAGTAACGTCCGAAATAAGCCTAAGCGGCACAAAATTCAAATTACTATTGTATTCTTTTTTTTAGAATTTTAGCATGTAGGCCCATTGAAGCAAATAAGCATGATGGCCGGCCTGTGTGTTTGCGGGCTCGGCCTGGGCCGGTTAGGACTAGGCGTTCTGTTGGTCATGTGCGGTTCCAGCTTGGGCCTCGAATTTTTTTAACAAAGACCTGACCCGGTCCCTAACAAGGCAGTTCCGTTCGATGCCCGACCCAGCCCAAGCTCAGGCCCACTATTTCGCGGGTCGATTCAGGATTGGTACGACTAGAACCGGCCCGTGACCAGCCTCGTATGATAATTTGTATTATTCATGCATGTATAGACACCTATAACCACTAAAATATCCTTCAAGAAAAAACTATTCAAAAAGAATTATCAGAAATCAATATATATGTACCATGATTAATGACATAAGAATTCGCTTCATTTTTTACCCAATAATCCACAGGAAGTCAGACGTCGTGAACCGTGAGTGCCATTTACAACTAATCACTCTTATCTCCTTGTCCTCTAAAATTGCAATGCTATGACACCTCAACACAACAAGTGTCCACAAAACTCATTATCTAACTAATCTCTATCTCACACAGTTGTATGTCATCATAACTGAAAACCTCGCACTCTTTATTCCCTCGTCCTCTCCTCTACCTCATTCCCCACCAACTTCGCCCGACGCTCAAACACCATCACCGCCTTCGCACCCACGATATACCAATAACGTCGTCCGGCGCTCCGGTGGTTGATTCCGACGGTGACGCGCTCCAGTCGCGGGGTTTACAACATCTAGACCCCATCAATGGGGCGCCGGCGCCAGAGAAGGAAATCGAACGGAGAAGGAAACCAAGTGCCCAGCGAACGTGTCACTCGTGGCCTACTCGACCCCGTGGTCATAACACAGCCGGCGGACCCCCAAGCCACGGCGTCAACGAGTCACTTTCTGAGCTTGCAATTCACGTTGTCCCACTTCCTCTGCTCAGGTCTTAGGATTTAATACTTTGCTTCCTTCTAAGTTCTAATTAATAAATTAAAATTTTCACGCAACTTCTATACA
>VALG01006729.1:0-20424 GCA_009835305.1 Ipomoea purpurea
CCACACCTGAACCGCTACAATAAACTACCAGTCTTCAACATTATGCATAAATAAATTACGTCATTGTAAACTAAATGAGGCACAATTGTCTCACAAACCACATAGAAAATAGTGTATTCTTCTTATCGTTGCATTTGAAACTAAATATCCCATTGCATATTAAATGCATTTTATTGAAACATACTATGCTAGTATTATGTTACTTGATCTTGAAATCACATACTATTGCTCTGAATTGTTTCAAGCTTCAAATGCAGGAATAAAAGGTAAGAAAGGTACATGAGTAAGAATTATTTACATGGCAAAAAAAAAAAGATAACTGAATAGTTCAAATACCTTGACAACAGAAGCCCCTCAAAGCCCATTCGCTGAGCAGATCCTGTTCTTTATGCACCATCTGCCATCAACTGTGCCACTTCCTGAGCAATATTGTAGAAGAGTATAAGAATTTTGAAAGAAGATACATCTGATTGCAAGTTGCCAAACTGTCAACTTTGAGGATTCTTTTTCATTTATCATCCAGGAGCCCAAATTTTTCATAGAATCATTGAAATTTTGAAGTGCTTTAGTGTAGGGAAATACAGAGTTAGCACATCATGAAAAAAACAACATATTACCAAAGAGGATTTTCCCTTGTTTCATTCCTAATCAAAGGCCTCCATCAACTGGTACAAACTGAATGGAGAAGAGGATTAAACAGATTATTAGATGTATATTAAACATAGGAAATGTGAACAGGCCTCCAAAATAAAAGTCAATTTTGATTACACATCACTACTGGGAAGCACATAAAAATGAATCCAGCAATGAATAATTCATTAATAAAAATAAAATAAAAATATCATCCAACTCATGAAAATATTATGGGCCCATTTACATCATTTCTCTTAGTTTCTTATTTCTCCAATTTTCCAAAATAATTTTTAAAAAAGAAGCTAAAACCGCAAAAAAAAAAAAAAAAAAAACAAAAAACAAAAAAAAAACAAAACAAAACAAAAAACAAAAGGGAAAAAGAAAGGTTGAAAATGAGGGGAAAAAGAAAGGTTGGAAAGATGAGGAAAAAAGAAGAAAGAGAAGTTGAAAGCCTGAACTATAAAAATAAAGCTTGAACACAAAAAAATAAAGAGTAGGAAAATGCAAAAATGAAATGGGTGTTGAAATTGTTCCCAAAAAAAAAAAACGCAAAAAAAAAAAAAAAAAAAAAAAAAAAAAAAAAAAGGAAAAGGAAGCTGAATGTTGTTGCCAACGATCAATGGAGGAGACCTACTGTAGACACGTCAAGCTGATTTCCATTTCTTTAAATTGGAGAACTTATGAAATGGGTCCATCCAAAAATGTAGAAAAATGGAAATTTCTCCAACTTCCCAAAGTATAATGTATTATTATTATCTATTTCTTCAGATAAATGATCATTTCTCCAATTTACTAACGCACCCTATATGTCCATAGCTAAGAGATATTATAATCTCTGGTAATCCATGAATCAACTAAAACCATGCATTGAAATTGAAGCAAAGAGATTGAATAGTTACATAAATCTAATGATATCAACTATTCAAGAGCACAATTCTAGTATTGAAGGGAGAGGAACATGAAGTGTACCTTTCTTTCAAGAAAACGAACTTGATCACGGATTGTCTCAAAGTAGAGCTCTAAAACAGGAAGTGTTAATGTGAATAAAACAAGATGTATGGTAGCTACTTAGAAAGTACTAGGATATTAGTTGACGCAAGCTGAAGAGCATTGAGACAGTCTAGTGTCCAAAAGACAAGGCAAAAAAAAAAGTTTAATGCTATGAAGAGAACACACCGCAGAATCCTTAACAGAGAGCCATCTTCATCAACCAGTTGTTGTATGAAGCTCACCAATGATCGTCTTATCTCAAGTTCTACAATCTGCAAGCACAATATAAGATGACTGGATATCCATAAACACATAAGTGGTCAATGTCCAAGTAAAATGTCACTGTAAATGAACTGTACACTACCACTTCAGTAAGAGGCATGAAGCGCTGATACCAATCTGCATCTTGTTTAATTGCAGATTTAACATTTGACTGTAAATCTTCAGCAAACTGTAACAGAGCTGCAAGAGCAATGGCCTCACTCCCACTGACAGGAGAATCCCTACGTGCACATTGTATAGCAAGTTTCACCTTCAGCAACAATAAGCCGCACAATAATTTAGCATACATTGTGCACACTTAACAAAATTTCATTACAGGCTAACAGCATTAGGAACTGTACATTTCCAACTGCTCTTTTGTGATTTATAATCAATCGAATATACATTACTTCAAACAAACCACGATGATAAGACAGTGTATAAGAAACTGAAGCTACCAGCTCGATATCAATTCCAGTAAACTCCATCATTGCACCGTATTTATGCATTTCCAAAGCAGCACTGGTTTCCTGTAACAGTGTAAGACTATCTTCGTATGTTCGACTCAAATTCCACAATTGTTCCTAGAGAGATGAACAATCTACAATTACTTTCACAAAATTGATAGTCACATATACAAGCGTAAACATCTGTGCATAAGTATTTATATATCCTACCTTGGTGGCTTCCTTGCCAAGTGAAGTGCCAGCGAAGGAGGCGACGGCATCGCAGACCTTGTCCCACTCGAGGATTCGGAGACTGTCGAGAACCACGGACGGTTGATCGGAGAGTGAAGACGGGGATTTCTGGAGGAAGGCTCGAACCTCGAACCGGAGCGACTTCCGATGAGTACTCCTGCAGTGAAAAACACGCTTGCTGGCTGATACGGAGAAAGTTGAGGCGGTGACGGCGGCGGAGCAGCTGCCGAGCACAGAGAGTGAGATTAGCATTCTGCATTTAACCGCATCACCAGCGCCGGGAATTGCAGAAACGCGGGAGAAATGATAATATCTTTTATCTCCGTATCCAGTGGTTAAAAGTGGTCGTTCCACGTCAATTTCCCCATAGTGGGCTTTCTAACTTTTTAACAGGCCTTATTGGGCTGAAATTGAAGCCCAATTTTAGCAGATATGCTGTAAACGGGTCCGGTTCGGTTGGTATCAGCAAGATGCATATTCGGATCCAATATTGTGTGAATTTATTTACAATTTTGTCCCTTGAAGTTTCAGGATATGGCTAATAGTAAGTAATGATTTTAAACATAAAATAATGTGAGGTAGTAAGAAATGGAAAGCAAGCTTAATTTGAAAAGTTAAGCTATTTTCAATTAATATATTTTTAAAAATTGACGAGACAAAATCTTTTCCTAAAAATTACATAAATCTAGATCAAACAACTTTTATAGTATCACTTATCCAAGTTGAAAATAGCCAAACTTATTGTGTATGCACATCTATTTGCTTCTTTATAAATGTGTTTAACAAGACAATCTCAATATCTACAACATATCATAAATAACAACTACTTAGGTGGGAGAACGAAGCATGAACACTCTTTTTAAGTGCTTACCACTTACGTCAAAAGTTATAGTTAGTAACGAATGAACAACTTTATTTCTTTATTAATTGACTGTCATACATTGTTCGAGACAGTGGGTAGTGGACTTGGCTCACCTTAAGCCCTTTATAGACCTCCACCCAAGAATCCCCCAGCCACATAGTGCTAGGTATTGACATATACCAGACTCCACCCAACAGATCTAAATGGATTATTTCAACACAAAAATATATCATTATAAATTACCCAAAACTCAGTTGTTAGCCTTCACACCATAATGAAACTGCCAAATTAGCTTGTTATGATACCTCCAACTACTACTTCCCTAGGCGTTATCATAAAAGACATTGGATGAGACAATAAAAGACTTCTAATGCATACAAAATATATGGTTCATTCCGGAAGATTCAATGCTCGTGGCGGGACAGCCGGCTGGATTGTTTGGATAGTGCATCACGCATGAAGCAACTTGCGGGAGACAGAAAGAGAGAGAGAGACCCGACATAACGACATAAGCAATTTTGACTTGAACAAGAACCCAACTTTAGTACATGTCGTTGTCTCAAAGCCAATCGGAATGACTTTTTCAGTTTTCACCATTTTGCTCTGCGGTTGTGAATTATCCATTTCTCATAAGCAATATGTGTGTATTATTTTTTTCATTTGTGGTAATAAATAATTTCAAGGATTTTGGGAGTAAGAATTACAGGTGATCTGAGAAATGGAACCCGAGAAAGATGAAGAGAAGGGCGGCAAAGGGCCATGGCCGGAGAAGCCAGTAAGCAAAAGCTCGGTTTTGAGGTACAACTCGCCGGTGGTTCAGGTTTCCTTGATTGGGTTGGTCTGTTTTTGCTGTCCGGAATGTTCAGCGCGCTCGTGTCAATGGGCGGTGGCGGCCAGGTGGACACCACCGCCGTCAACAACGCCAACACCGCCCTCTACACCACCTTCGCCGTCTTCGGGATCTTAGGCGGCGGAATCTACAACATCTTGGGGCCACGAGCCACCCTCTCCGCCGGCTGCTCCACCTACGTCCTCTACGCCGGCTCTTTCCTCTACTACAACCATCACAAGCACCAGGCCTTCGCCGTCGTCGCCGGCGCTCTCCTCGGCGTCGGAGCCGGCCTCTTGTGGGCGGCTCAGGGGGCTATAATGACCTCATACCCACCCCACGGCCGAAAGGAATCTACATCTCCTTGTTCTGGAACATATTCAGCCTCGGCGGCGTCACCGGAGGACTCATCCCTTTCTTATCAAACTTCCGTCGAAACGACGCCGCTTCAGTGAACGACGGGACTTACATCGGATTCATGGCCTTCATGTCCGCCGGAACTCTCCTGTCTCTGGCGATCCTTCACCCCAGCCGCGTAATCCGGGACGACGGCACAAAGTGTACGAACATCAGATTCTCCAGCGTGGCAGTGGAATCCCGGGAGATTCTCCGGCTGTTCTTGAAGTGGGAGATGATTCTGCTCCTCCCTGCTTCATGGGCCAGCAATTTCTTCTACACGTACCAGTTCAACAACGTGAATGGGGTTCTGTTCAATCTAAGAACGCGGGGTTTGAACACTGTGTTCTACTTTGCTGCGCAGATGATCGGGTCAGTTTTGATTGGTTTGGTGATGGATTCGAGCTTCAAGAGGCGGAGAACCAGAGGGGTGGTCGGGATTGCGACTGTCGCCGCCGTGGGACGGCGATTTGGGGCGGAGGCTAGCTAAACAGCTTGATTACAGCCGGGAACACCCGCCGGAACACAGGCTGGATTTCAAGGATGGGGTGGAGTTTGCAGGGCCATTTGTGTTGTATTTCAGCTATGGCTTACTTGATTCCATGTTCCAAAGCATGGTCTATTGGGTCATCGGAGCCTTAGCAGACGATTCCGAAATCCTTAGCAGGTAAAGAATGAGATATGTCCAACTAATAACAAACACACATTTAGGCAGGACAATTTTGGCTTATTTGACCACTATTAATTGTTTGTTTAGTTAAAATATCAATATAAATGTTTGGTTACTTAGTTATTTGCAATTTCAAAAGGCTAAAATTAATATTCCTAGCAACTTTTTCAATTAGCTTTTTGAGAAAAGAAATTATACCAAACAGCTATCAGCAACAGCTAATTTACCAAACACTTTTCTACACTCAGCTAATGTTATTAACTATTTATACCTTCTAATTAACACAATCAGCTAACAGCAAACAGCTATCAGCTAACAACCATTTTAACAAACAGGGCCATAGTCTAAATTAATGGGGTTTTCAGGTATGCTGGATTCTACAAAGGTGTGCAGAGTGCAGGGGCAGCAGTGGCCTGGGAAGTGGATACAAAGAAGGTGTCATTCCTTAACCAGTTCATAGCAAACTGGGGACTCACTACCATAAGCTATCCTCTTCTGGTGATTCTTGTATTGTTAGCTGTTAAGGATGATGATGACGACGACAAAGCTGAAGACAATAATAAATATACTCAATTTACTGCATCATAGTTCAGTAGTTAAGTTACGTTGTTGCATGGCTCCAACAACATAGGAGTTTCAGAGTTACTTTAAAACATGATAATAATGATCATTCATGGTTCATGTGTTCTGTTAATGTCATTTTGTTCAGTAAATAAAGCAAAACCACAAAGAGGTGTTCAGGTGAAAATTTGGGATTTTTTTTGTTTTTGTTTTATTAATCAAATTTTTTTTTGGGTTATTGTTACATTGAGCCTCAGAAGATCACATGATGGAATACAGAATAAGTGAAACTATATATATATATATATATATAGTGGTTAATGTTGACACTTAGACGGCGGGAGCTTGGGCGCATTTTCAGTTTTGGTCTCAGTTACAGCTTCTGCTTCTTTCTTCTCCTCCACCTTTGGAGCGTTGTCTTCCAGAATGGCGGCGGCGGGTGTCTCCTCCACCGCCGCTCTGAGGTTGGCTCCGGGACAACATCGGCGGCGGCCTTGGGAGCCTCTGGAGCTGGCTCCGACAGATCTACCAGAGGCTCTTCCTTCATTGTTTCTTCTCCATCCATATCCTTATTCTCCTGCTACAATTTTGTCAATTGTTTAGACACCATTGCATGCCAATAATATTATTATAAGTTAAGTCAATTGGTTAATATGACAAGACATGATGAAAATATATATCAGACACAATACTATTATAAGTTTTTTTTTGAATAATATTATTATAAGTTAAGAAGGGAATGAAGAATATTAAAAGTACTCGGGAGTGAGTGGGACGTCGGGTTTTTTGGGGGTGACAGGGCCTCGGGGATGGGGGCATCTTGTTTTTTCAAATCTTAGGCTTGCTCGCACAGGCTCCCATGTTTGATGGATGATGGAGGATGGGAGCGGGAAACAATGAAGCCTTATTGAGAATGCCAACTTAATTTGTTATTATTGTTATTGGAGCTTTTTTGTGATCCGAGGCTGAGTTGAAAGAATGGGAGTGGAAGAGGTTTTATAGGCATAGGAGATAGGAGAAGTTGAGGATGGGCATAATTGTCGCTATGAAGAGGGAAGTGGAGGCCTCATTTTAGTTTGTTAGTTGCAGACTCGTGGACTATAGAAAACGGCAATAAATAAATAAATAAAATGGTATACAATTTTTAATTTTGTTTGGTGGAGTCTTAGGTGCTTCAGCTACGTGACAGGCAGTTTCAATAATCAAAGATCATCTGTTTTTTTGGTATACTCAGAGTTTCTACCGTCGGACACAGTGATTAATTTCCTCGTTGAATTGTATTGTAGGCACCTCTTTTTGGATGGGACAACTGGTCTGGAGATTTAAGGCTGCTCCATTCCCAAAGTCAAGGATCGAACACTTGACCTTTGGTTATAGATGGATGAGCCCCTTCCACTCAATCACACCCTCCAGGTTAAAGATCATCTGTTGATTATGTCAGAGGCTAGGTCCAGTTTAATTTTATTTTTTTTTGAAAATAAGCATGGTGCATATATTAATCAATCAAAGTTGAAATAAAGTCAGGAGCATAGTCTCCAAGACAAGGAGCTAGCCTGTGAAAAAGCTGTCGCAATATATATATATTTTTTTATCAGTAATGAAGGGGGATACCCCAAAGGAACGATGAAAAACAACTCTCAATCTTCAGGTTGATTGTCGTATTCTCCGAATAACCACAGCACCAACCTGATCCAGCGAAAGCAAATCCACCACCTCCCTTGGAGGCGTCACGAGGTCAGCGTGACCATTCTGCATGGTGGCCGCCATTGAAGCCAACTTGTCAGCTAGACGATTCTGTTATCTATAGATATGTGTGTAATCCACCTCAGGTATATATATATATATATATATATATATATATATTACAAGCATAATATTGTCACAATTACAATCCCAACCAAATTAGTGAGATAATTGGTTTGGTAATCACAAACTTTCATGTTGTTTATCCCGTCCTTGTGATTTAAAATATATATATATAAAAGGTAGATGATGCATCATATGTTTGGGTAAATTATTGGCCTTACAATATTATTGGTTTGAAGGATTACAATTTTTTTTTAAAAAAAAGATGCATGGTTAATGGCATGCATATTATTTGGCCTAAAGACAACAGAGAAAGTGAAACTGCAAGTGACATATGATCAATTAAAGAGTACTATTCTTTCAATTCGAAGGAAGTGACAACTACAATAAGTGAATTTGAAACTCTGTTAGGGGTTTGGGTAAAATATGTTTCTGCAAGATGTATGATGTGACGAGGGGCCAAAACGCACAAGAATTACTAACACTAGAAATTTGGCCAAAATAATGAACTAGGAAGGAGGTTCTGTCACGCTCAATCTTTGTGCTTGGGGGTTTGTAGTGAGAAAACCGGGTCACTTGCTTGATCTTCATCGTTGGATATAGGAGTCGTTGAGTTCTGGTCGTCGAGTGATCCAGTTGAAACATTCTGTTTGGCCGAGACCTCGGTAGATCCGCTGCTAGAATTCTTGGTTGCTAAGCCTTTGTAGATATTCAGAGCTTGAGCAATCATACTGGCAGGATCGGAAGCACTCGTTGGAAGCAATAGTGTTGTGCCCTAAATTCAAGAAGCAGATACACCAATATATAAGGGCTATAGTGAATAATCAAAGGATAACAAAAATGAAACTATGTGCCTCACCTCCTTTGCGACGTTGCCGAAGGCTTGAATGTCTGCTCAGCAATTCTAAGACTTGCTGCCTGGAAAATGTCCAAAAACCACGAGTTTTCAGTAGAAATTAGACAGAATGATGTTTCTAATTGTACATTTCTAAAACATACTGGTCTTTTATCTTTATGTTTCAAGATCAAATGCCCATTGGTATCCTTGAAACCAAAAATCAAAAGAATCTAACCTCAGAACCCCCGTGTTCTTTGAGAGATTGAGAAACCATAACAATTCCTTTTGATGTAGCTTGTGCTTTGGCAATAATGGCCTCAGCTTCACCTGTTGACACAAAGAGAAAAAAAAAATTCAATTAGAATTGTAAATAGTCAAGAATGCTCAACATCAAATACATAGCACTTGGTAAAAACACGAGATTCTTGAACCCTAACAATCTCCTACTCCATTTATTATTGCTTACTATTTTCGTTAACTACATTTCCTTTTTTGGTTTTGGGAGATTGCAATTTAGATTGGAGTGGAAAATGCTTTTTTTTTTTGGCACATGGATAAGCGGAAGAGACAGCCCATTGAATTGTTCCATCTGAAATGTCAACTATTCAACATGCCTTAATATAATCATGTACCTTGAGCTCTGTTAATCTGGTCCATTTTTGCTGCTTCTGATTCAAGGATCACGGCATTTTTCCTTCCATCAGCAATGTTAATATTCGCTTGCCTTTCTCCTGCAGAAACACAATCCAACACATCATTCATAGAGAAACAGTACGTGCTCTTTTCAGTATGAGATTTCTTATAGAACATTAAAACATGCCTTTATTCCCAACTAGAGGCCATACCTTCTCAGATGCTCAAAAACATGAAATACACAATAACCAAAAGAGAGAAAGGATAACGATCTCTCACCTTCTGATTCCAGAACTTGAGCCCTTTTCTTACGTTCAGCTTCTGCTTGCATCTCCATAGCTGCCCTAACCCCACGAGGAGGGGATATATCCCCTATAAAGGAAAGAGAAGTGATTGTGAAGCAATGAGAACTACTGAAATCAAAAGCAGACATAATCAACAACAAAGTCACATACTTATTTCATAACGGAGACACTTCAAGCCCCAATCTTTTGCAGCTTCATTGATAGCCATCTGCAGGAAAATGCATGTTTATAGTAGTCAATCTCAAACTTCTACGCTGATGAGAATGCAACAACATATTAAATTCTTATACCAGCAAGAATCACTTATCAGGAACACAACATAAGTGAAGTTAGCATGCTTACATCCTTTTTAAGCCAATTTTTGTACAAATAGTATTAAGGATAAACTTCAGTCCAAGACTAACATAATAGGACCAAACTACATGAGACTAATGCTATATTTGAATATAGCAAGCATACACATAGTGTAGAATATCAAATTTCATTTTCAAACAATTCTGCAAAACAGAATAAGCATTGAGAGGAATCTCTGAATTGTTACTCTATGGATGAGATTCAAGTAGTCCATACAAGTAATATGTCAAATATAACCACATGACCCTATATGAGTACACACTAATGTGATAATGCAATTGCCAGAATAAAACTAATAAAACTGAACTTCAATAGAAATCTCACCACTATGCTTTTCATTTAGAGTATCCCTTTCCTCAAAAGTCTTGTTCCAGAGTGATCTTACCAAGCTCACTACGCATAGTTGTTTGAGCAAGTTGAATCACAGCATACCATGGATTCTCAAACTCCATATGAAGCCAGTTTAGGATCAACTATCTGCAATATACAAACACTATAAAACATGTTTCCAAAATTACACATAAATTTAACTTTTAACACGCAAACATTGTAAAAAGAGCTACCTTCACATAGAGAACACCATCAATAAGAATGCTGACGTTGTCCTTGGTAATGGCCGACTGATCCGGAATAGGAATGGCCTCTTCCTTGAGGAATGAACATAGGCAAATTTTGTCTACTAAGCGGAATCAGCACGTGGATTCCCAGGAGTCAATGTCTTCACATACCTCCCGAATCGCTCAATAACAAACGCCTTCTTCTCGGGCACAATCCGAACCCCCCCAGTTCATAGGTGGGGGAATCTCATACCTAACTAAAAATCAAAACAAATTACAATGGATACAAAACGCAATAATTTCAACAAAATTCGATAAAAACGGCGGCGCGAAAGAGCATGAAGGAACAGGAGTCATGCCTGGAGCTAGGATCGCGAGCATTACGAAAATTGCGGACAGCGGTGTAGCTGAAGGGGGAGGGATTACGCGGCGAGAGACGATTGGCGAGGACGGAAGACTGCCCAAGAATGGGAGAAGAAGCGGTAGAGATGGCTCGGGCGGCCAATGACGGCGGAGCAGATTTGAGGAGGTGCCGTATCTTGACATTACTAGATTCACGATGTTGTTCATTGTACTTCTCCGATTGAGCTCAAAACCGAAATTAAACTCGAAAAGATCCGATTGCAGTCCGAAGGAGCTAAGAGAAGGAGTTTTCAGTTTTCTTGATTAATAAGCCCTAGTAAAACCCATTGACCCGATTTGTGGCTTTGTCTACAAGAAAATATGTTCAAGCTGCTCATTCTCCCTTTTTATTATTTGTTATAAAATTAAATTTTTTTTTTAAAGATTGAACTGTGTAATATTATACTTTAGACTATGGAATAATTAAAAATAATTAATAATTAATCTATTTATCTATACTATATATAAAACAAAATTCTAAACTAAATTTTTTTTGTCAATTACTAAAAAATCTCGCTTTCTAATAAAATATTATTTTTTTAGTTTCATATTCGTACTATAATTCTAGGTTAAAATTCTTATTCTAATATTATAAAAATCTATATCTAAATCTATCTATATTATCTAAAAACAAAATTCTAAACTTTAACTTTCGCTCATTCTTAAAAAATCTGACTTTCTAATAAAATATATTGTTTTCTACTTTCACATTCGTACTATAATTCTAGGTTAAAATTTTTATTCTAATATTATAAAATAGTGTAATCACGCTTTCTAATAAAATATACTATTTCCTAAATCACGGTGACTCAATGGGTTAGTAGGCAGGGCTGCCCACTTTGGACATAATTCCCACACTGCCGCCACCAAGGTTCGAACCTTGGTCTCTTACCCCAAATACTGCCCACTAAACCATTGAGCTACGCCCATGCGGGTTAAAAAAATTTATAATAGAATATATTGTTTCATTCATATTCGTAATACAATAGGAGATATATATACTTATATATATATAATATATATAGTATATATATATATATATATATATATATATATATATATAATATATATATATATATATATATATAATATATATATATATACTATATATATATATATATATAATAATAATAATAAAAGTAAAATCTCCTTTTTAGCATTTTGCCGCTCAAACTCATTTTATTGGTCAAATTATTTAATTATGGTAAATTATGAAATAATTAAGGAGGATAATAGAAATCCTAAAAGAATATAGAATACAAGAATATTTTAATTATTGTTATATTATTATTTGTGTCTCGTGGCCATTATACACTAACTGAACTTGATAGAAAATAATAATAATAATAATAATAATAATAATAATAATAATAATAATAATAAAATAATAATAATAATAATTTAAAAGTAATCTGTGTTAATAATAATATAAAATATAACATAGAATAAAATAATAATTAAATATTATATATACTATATATATATATATTATATATATAGTGATATATATAATATTTAATAATATAGTATATATTGTCAAGTATAATAATATATAATAATAATAATAATAATAATAATAATAATAATAATCCACAAAACTACATACAAAATAAAATTAAAATTAAAAAAAAAAAAAGAATAAGACAAAAGGGATCTCATTTGTAAATGACGAAAATATTTAGAAAAGGAAACTCATAGAGCTGTCAAAAACGGGGCCAGCCCGGCCCATATGGGCTGGCCCGTCTCGGGTTCAACTGGAAAAGGGACGGGACGGGCCGGCCTGTTTTTTCACGGGTTGGGATTTTCCCAACCCAACCTGTTTAGGACGGGTTGACGGGCTAAACGGGCCAGCCCGTTTTTTTTTTTTTTTTTTTTTTTACATGATTAAAATATTTATTGTTGTATTACTTAGGAATTGAACCCATAACCTCTAAGTTAGTAGTCAAGACTATTTCCAATCAACCACATTAACCACAAATGAATAAATATGTATATATATATATACAAATATGTATATACACATATAACATATACACATAAAATTAAAATTTTATTTTTAATATGTAATTATAATTTATTAATTTTATATATAATACTAATATATTTTACATGTAATATTTTTTATTTTGTAATTATAAATACTATAAGTTATAAAGTTTATAAATATATACTTTATTACTTAGGTAATGTATATAATAATGCTTGTGAATGATGTAAATAGATATATAATTATATTAAATGTTTAACATGTATTCTTAGCATAGTTGGTTTCAATATTAATAATAATTTGATATCTTATGTAAAAGTCAAGATTTAAGTTTTGTTAGCAACAATGTTTTTGAATATTAATAAATAACTCATTATAAAACACATTTGGGGGTGGATGGGTGGAGATATGGGTTAACGGGCCGGCCCGTGTAACCCACAGGCCAACCCGTATAACCCGTATCTCCCACGGGTTACACGGGACGGGTTGGAAACGGGACGGGTTGGAAATCCTCCAACCCAACCCGTGTAAAATACGGGTTAAACGGGCCCAACCCGATGGGTTGGACCCGTTTTGACAGCTCTAGAAACTCATGAGCTCCTCTATATAATAGAGCATTGCTCCTCTTACAAACATAATTGTTTGTCCATTCAATGTGGCCAAGTATTGAGAAGTCAAAAAGACTCTTAGCTTAATGACTTCTTATTTTAGTTATTTTTTAAAAAATTATTTATTATTAAGGGGTTTTGAGAAAGATTAACCCAAAATATATATGTATTGTTTTAGTTTTTAGCAGTTTGGAGTAAATTGTTGAGTTATTAAATAATATTTTTTGTGTTTTGATTAAAGACAAAATGTTAAAATGACGAATTTGTTAAATAATCAAACAAGACCAAATTATCTAATAATTAGGTATTATATTCACTGCATTTGATATTCTAATTGACTTAAACATGATAATAATAAAAAAGAATAATTTGCTTAAAATTAATCTAATATTACCAATTCACTGAAAATATAAAAGGATCACTAATCGAGTGATAATTCTACCATTATATATTTTCACCTAACCCATCATGATGGACGGAAGGTGTTAGCTCTAGATGATGATGGAGTATTGAATATTTTAGACACTAATGAAATAATGTCCACATCTGCTATTCTATATTATATTTGGAAGGTAAGAAACGGTACGATTTGGGATGCATATCTTTTGACGCCAAGAAAGCTTGTGGCATCTGCCACCGCAGCCATGCAAGTCTAGAGACGTACTCATACGGACGACACTCCTCGATCACCCTCGGCCGATTGTGCAGCTGCTGCTACGAGCGAAGTAACTGCCGCGAACCATGCTAATGCCACCGCACGGAGTTGTCGCTTCGACGCAGGGTTCCACCCGTCCACGAACAAAGCTACGGTCAGAGCAGCCCTCTTCGATGAAAGTGGAAGTTATGTTGAGGCTTTCAACGCTTTTCTCCCGGATTATTTATCCCCGTTAATGGTCGGGCATTCGCATGCAAAGAAGCATTGTCTTGGCTGAGAGATCGCGAGAAGCGGTCGATTGAGCTTTTCATGGTTGTTTGAGTCTTCAGCATTACTTGTCCTAGGGCATTAGTCCAGTTCGGTCTTACGTTGGCTATGCTATTGATAATTGCAGATCATATATGTATTCTTTCAATTTTTGCTCAGTTAAATTTATTCCTAAATCAGTTATTCCAAGATCAGTTAATTTATTAGCTCACACTTTATCTTCTACAGCTTTTGATAAGTCTATTGCTTTGTATTGAGATTTTGTCCTTCCTGACTCTATTTCAGCTTATCCTTATAAATGCCTTATTGATTGCTTTAAAAAAAATACTCTTATTTAATTCTTTCACGTAATTTTTTAAAATAATCACCATTACAACCCACAAATATTGATTAGTATAAAGGTTAAGGTACTACCGAAAAGTGTTATAAAAATCAGCCTAGACGCCCCTAGAGTGAGGCGATTTCAGGCCCCTAGAGTGAGGCGATTTCAGCCTTAGATGACTTTTAGACTTTTAGTTGGCTGGTCGGCTAACCCCGCCTAATTGGCACCCAACTAGGTTGAGTTGGTGTCCAACTCACCCAAGTGGTGTTTCTTACTTGGCAGGCTGCTCGATTGCTTCTCTTCTATTTTTCATCAGTCATGTACTCAACTAACTATCTAACATACTCGAATTACTCAAATTATAATAATCTAACAACTCTTGAATTATAATATAGTCCCAAATAACATCCAACGCCTTCTGCAACATTGCTACCAAACCTATGAAACCATTCTTAAGTGGTTAGTTATGAAGACCCTATGAAATCATTCTTAACCGATTAGTTATGAAGAATCCTAAGTTAATTCATCTCCTCGTGATACCACCCCAAACACCTCAAATAATAATATCAAATTTTAGTGTTATAAACATCTCTAAATAATTTCAACTCCTTGTGAAGTTGTGATCCCACACCAAACACCCTCAAATAATGATCACAAATTTTTCTCATCACTCAAACAAATAAAATCATATGCAATTAGTAGTTTCTTATCAATTTTAGTAAATTAGTAGTCTCTTTCTTGAGGTAGTGTTCTAACATTTTCTTTAAATATACAAACAGCAATCAACAAGGACACGGTGGTTTGTATACCATGGATGATTCATGGGATGACAAGCTAAGGGAAAAAGTTGATTTCATTCTTCTTTTCTGTGATAACACAGTTCAGTAGTTCACAACACAACCAAAGTTGAGAAGAAGCTATAACTACAATGAAACATGTTTTGATGGTGACAATAAATATGAAATCAAACAAAAAACTGCAAAATTAAGCCGAAACTAGTCTTTGAAACTGCTTTGGATAATAAAGGGCAAGCAAACAATGAGGAAAAGATGAGTCTTTGCTTGTACTATTCTCTCAGACTAGCTAACTACTCTTCCACAACAATGGTTCCCTTCTCACTGACATATATCCCATCAAGGAATTTCCTGATATCCTTGTTCTTCACATGGCATTTCTGCAAAGGAAACAACAGTGTAAGCCTCAAATGTGAAGTTCAATAGTTCATTACTACGCCTAAATCAACAATGGTGTGTATATATGTATAGAGAGAGATATGATTTACTTGGTTAATAAGGGCACATGATCGAGACACGAGTTCAATGTCATTCCCATCCAATACTAACTCATCCTTAACCTTTTCAGACCGGACAACAGAAACTCCATCAAGCATGTCAACTTTCCGGACCTGAAAACATGAACAAGAATGAGAAATTTGTTGCCTACACTGTTGATCAATATAGGTTTTTGCATTCAACTAGCAATTTAGGATTTAAAAACAATGCTTAACAATGCAAATATAATCTATTAAGTATCAAAACAAGAACAATCCAGTCAAAGAAAAACAACCAGTCACAGAGTATAAACTGAAAAGACATACCAATGTGCCTGAAAAGTCCACCCTGTATGCTAATTGATGCACAGGAGTCAATTTTTACCTCAATTTCACACATACTGAACATAGATATATAGCTCAAAACATGTATCAATGTACAGATCAACAGCTAGACAAACTAAGTTGAATAAGTAACAGGCATTGAAGACATACTATATAATCACAATTATATGTGAGCTATACAACAGGCATATGAAAATACAGGCAACTAAAGCATCTAGATCCAAAACGAGCCACACTTAACAATCATATAAATAAAGAGTATATGTAACACATTTTGTTGAAATTTTTTGTTCTAGTAATCATATGCAAACTCACGAAGAAAATCACAGATCTATCAGCAGATATTAGAAATGAGCATGAATGAAAAATGAAGTTTCATTAAACAAAACAGAACGTAATCAAAGAGGGAGAGAGAGAGGAAACCTTCTTCTCGCCAAGGAAGTTACGGATCTCAAATAGACTTGTTTCCATTGGTGATGGAGGCGTTGATAGGAAAGTGAGCATAGACGAAGCGCATCTTGTATTGGTAACCCTTCGTGACGCCAGTGATGAGGTTCTCAACGTGGCTGAGCGCAGTACGGATAGCGGCGGTGGTTTTGCGCGATCCGAACCAGGCATCAACCTTCAGCTTCCTTTTTCCGGTCTCCCCGTCGGTAAATGAGCTGGAAATCAAGGTTGAGATGCTTGAAGTTGCGCACAAGCTTCCCTCTCGGCCCTTCAACCTCGATTTCCTTCGCCTTCAACCTTGATCTTCACCCCGTCCGGGATGTCCATCGTCTCTGAGGAAAGTATCGTCTTCATGCTTTCTCTCTGTCTTCTCTCCTCTCCCACTCTCTCTCTCTCAGACACAGAGTCAGCACAGAAACCCTAGGACTCCATGAGGTTGAAGCTTTTATACAATACGAAAAACCCTAGAAATGAGAACGGGTCTTTGTTTTTGGGCTGATGGAAAAAAGAACGGCCCAATTCTTACAAATTGGCCCATAAGTACATTAAGGCCCAGTATGAAAATTTCAAGACATACTCAGATCGTCAGATGGCCCAATATGTATAGTAAAAGAGATCAGGGCAGAAGAAATCTTATAAAGTTAGATTAGATGCACTATTGGGCTTTATTGAACCTTTTAACATTTTAGGAGTGATTGCACTTTTACTTTTTTTAAGGTTTAAGGATTTGGTGACTTTTTGGCCCTAAATAAATGTAATGTTACTTTTGCAGTTCTGCAAAAGGGAAAAAGGTTTTGCAATATCTTTTTGTGTCCTTTTCTTGTGACAAAAAGGTGCCCCACACTCTCGCTCTTGTAGAGAAGATTAATTATGGTGATTTAACTGATTAATAAAGATTAGTACTTTGGTTTACTACGCATAATGAGTTCTCTCATTTTGAGAAGTTACACACACACTGTCACTGGTGAGATTCCGATCTTTGTCTTTGTGACAAATTTCACCTCTGCAATCAGTTGAGGTGTCCATGCGGGTTCTTTTGAACTTTTTCGAGGCATGACTTAGGAGTATTGTTCAATTACCAGTTTGTTTGTTTTTTTTTTTTTAATATAAGGAGGAAGGGAAACCCGAAAAAGTCTAGTTTGTACAGAGGCGACGGGTGAGAACACCACCATAATCAAAATCCAGAATTTGGCACAGACCATCTGGGGGACTAAAGATGATTCGAGACATATTCAACGTATAGACATTCCTAGTCAAAAAGTCAACAGCTTGATTTTGTTCTCTAGCAACCAGAAGAATTTGTCATTTGTAATGTCCTTAATTAAAGTTCTCTAGCACAAGCACATAGGGTATTGTCCACCACATTGCTAACTCTCCGGTTGTGGTTGATGGCATCAACAACGGTACTGGAGTCGAACCGAAAAAGATCCTTCTACTACCTAAAAAATTTGCCTATTGAATACCTTTTAACAAACCCCAGCCCTCAGTTGTTTACCGCTGTTTGATTTGACTTACTCTCTAGTCTGTATTGCTCAAAAAAATTATTTATTTAGAAGAAAAATTTTGGCAAATTTTAAAAAGACTAATGTGACATGGAGTATGGGAAAGTGGTGGCGATTGGCTAGATATCTACTACTTGAGAGATTTTGTTGACAAAGAGGGTATTCAAATCACACAACAAATTGAAGTGAAATTATCTCGCAATATCATTATTTGACAATCAGCAGTTAGCAGTTAGCGTTAGCGGATAAAAATTAGTTGTTTAGATTAACATGTAAAATGACCTAAGGGTATACATATATTTAATAATAATAATAATCATAAATAATAATAATAATAATAATAAATAAAATAATTTTTTAAAAAAATTATATAATTAAGCCAATCATATTAACTACGTTAGGGGAATTTATTTACAAAAAGAGTATTCAAATTCACACAACAAATTGAGGTGAGAGAAACTAACTCTCAATGTCCTTGTTTGGTAATCAGCAGTTAGCTCTTCAATATTATTAATATATTAATATTTTATGCCCTAATTTTTATTTGCTCTCTTCTTATGCCTGTTTTGGTTATCAATCATAACCTATACTATATTATTTATTGACAAATTATTAATCAATCTTGAACTATATTATCTTGCATTTGATAAACTTAGAAACCTATTTAAATACACAAACTCAACATTCAATTTATCTATGTATGGAACAATTCTTAATTATAATATTATTTTAATATACTTAAAATACTTATTTTTAAAAAAAATTAGACATTATCTCAATCCGCACCAATTCGCGTAAAAACTAGTCAATTAGTAATAATTGGTATGTCAAATTCATTTCATGGGTGGGATGTTGCTTATAAGGCATTATAATACGAATTTGGGTCAATTATCATGAGATGCTCTTGGGATGGAGAATTGGAGGTTTATTAGGTTGGATTAATATTGAGAATTGACTTTTTTGAATTGTCATGAAAATTATTCAAGTAATTATAAACGGTAATTTTTAAAATTGATCTTTCTAATTTTATGACATTTTTTTTAAATTAGATCTAAATATTAATTTATTTTTAAAGGTGGTCTCTGACTTTTGGAATTTTAAGCTAAAATTAAGTTAATCGGTTAGCTCTTGAGTGCTAAGTTGGTGTCCAAAAATAAAGGGGATAAAATTGGAAATTTATAAGTTTACACTTCCAATTAAAGCAATATGTGATTCTTTTTAGCCAGGGCCTGCGCCACATATTTATTCAAATTAGGTTTTTTGATATCAATCAAAATGTGGATAATCAACTAGAAGCAAAAACTCCCCAAGGCAAAGATTTATGGTACTTTCTAGTTGATATATCCATAATTTTGATTGCAAATTTAAGAGAGCAAAAACATTCATTTGGGAAGATAACATGTGTGACATAATGCTAAAAGGAATCAACAGATTGTTTTAAATTGGAGTGCAAAACTTAAATTCCCGTTTTACCTTCATTTTAACACCAAAGCTAACAGATGACCATTTTGCTTTAAAATCAAAAGTCCGGAGAACTATTTAGGAGAAAAAATTGAAGGAACCAGTTTGAAAAAAAAAAAGTCATACTCGAATTTTGAGAATTAAACTATAAACGGATATTTTTTCAATCTTCTTTAACGGGCTATAAGGTGCATGTTGCAGTAGATTAAGTTTGCAGATAGGAGTTAGATAAGTAACATTGTGAAGTTAATAGGTGCAATAGATTGGATCGCATTGACTTTGATTTGAGTGCACTTGATTTGTAAGACTTTGAAAAAATTCCTAATAAAGATAATTATTTTACCCCAAAAGACTGAATCCCCACCCTTAAGGCCCCCACCTCTGAATAAGAATATAATATTTCTATTATTAAGTTGTGGATGTTGTCAGTGTATTATGGGCCTACGGCCATACCTTTTCATTGTTTCTTTTATTCTTTCGAGTTTTCTCCCTAGTAATACAAATATATACATACCTCCGTATTATATACTTTAATAACTTACTTAAAATTCAATTATATATCCATCAATTTAATTTATCTTAAAAAGTTATTGTTTGATTCGGTGAAAACTACAGTATTATGGACTAAACAATATTCTCCTTGATTGGTATAAAAAGTAACATTAATTGGAAAATTAACTTTAATTTTTTGTCAAATTTGTATGATGAAGAAAGGGAGAGGAAAATTAAAATTACAAATTTTAGGCAGTCAAGGAACACCAATTA
>VALG01006731.1:0-12019 GCA_009835305.1 Ipomoea purpurea
TCTCCTATCATGCACAAATCTGGCCCAAGTGAAATCATTATAACGACAACTCTTTCCACACTCGATCATCAATCGAGTATTGCTACTTGAACTTTGTGTGGCACCTGTACAATCAAATGGCAGAGTTCGCATGCCTCATACATAGATAATCATGAGGTATTTCAGCGCATTATAGCTCTTGACACGGCCCCGCAGCACCCTGCCCTTATCCGTATCCACACGGAGGATATCCATTGCTTTGGCTCCCAATGAACCAAAGCCCATAAGAACGTGCATTCTGACTGTAGCCAGGAAACCCATCCTGACTACAGCCGGCCTCCGAACCCATTTGTTCAGGAGGTGCCATCTGATTGCAGTCAGGAATTCCATCTGACTACAACCAGCTTCTGGGTCCGCTGCCCAGGATAACGTCATCTGACTGCAGCCAGGAAACCCATCTGACTACAGCCATCGCGAACCCTTTTGTTCGGGATAACCAATCCGATCCTTTAAATTTGTTGTTTTTGGTTTCTGAATTTGGCAACACACACACATTAACACTTATTATGTCATTATGCACATGGCAAGTCCCACATACACGTTGGGGTTAGGGTGTAATTAAATGTCGTATAAAAGCTGATAAATATCTTGTCGTGATCGTTCACCTGAACTAAGGGTCATTCATTTGCCCTGATCGGGGTCATGTGACTTCTTCTACCTAGGTCAAATTGGGTACGATGTTCGACTATACATTGGGTTTGCAGATAGTCATATTGGGGTGAGATCTTCACATACCTAAGCGAGAATGCGGTACCTGTCGAAATATCAAGACTAGACATATTTGGCAGCGTACATTGAACACCGGCGTCCTGTGTGGGCGCTTCGGACGATCCACGGGGATGGGGATGATACCATCAATATTATCGGGGTGGGCGGGTCGCTGGTGGAAGGTAGGTTTTTCTCATGCGGGTGTAGTCCGGTGTGTGGGGGTTGTGGTCCACGTGGGTCCGCCGGCTGCCCCGCCGGAACATGTGAATTTTCCTCCGTGGCGATGGGCCGCGTGGGTTTGCCGTGTGGTGTTGTCGTCATGCGTGCTCCTCGCTCCGCTCCCCGGCCTGCCGCGCTGCCGTTGTGTTGGTGTAATATTTTTAAATTTAGCGATCTTCGTGGCATGTTGGGTAGGTGTTTGGCGCGTGTTCTCCTAACTGTCTCCTCAAGCCTATACCGCCTCATATCTGTATCTTCCGTTTCAACTCAACTATTTGTCGTCCGGAACCTGATGTTGGTAACCCTGTGAACCTTTATGTTCTTTATGAACTTTTACCTACGCAATTAACTAACACGTAGGCAATAACGATCCGAATACGCAGAAACGAGCAACCACTGCTTATCCTATCATGCCTTTCTAAACCATAATCAACCCCCAAACATGCGATTTCCCACCCGATAATCCGAGATCAACATATATCGATATACACCTAGGGTTCTAATCACTTTTACCGTCTTACAAGAATACGATTCCGTCTTCTAATTTGCAGATTCGGTTAAGAGCAACACCTACACCATCAACGGATAATTAAAATCATCAAGAACATCATCAATCCATCAGAAACAACACATTCCGATCAAGAACAATAATCATCAAGAACATCCATATCATCAAGAAAACACATATACCATCAAGAATACCATCAAGAATCAATTAATCAAGAACATCATAATTATCAAGAAACTCCCAATCAAGATTATCAAGATTCCATGGGAATCATCAATCCAACATCAATAATATCATCATCATATCACGCATTACATAATAATTGGGGAACCTAAGGGAAATCATAACTATAAAAAAGGTTTTGTTGAGACTGGGTTTACCTCTTAACCTTAACTTAAATTCCTTGGCTATGAAGGATGGTATGCTTTTCTTTACAGCTTTCTTGATTTCTTGATTCCTCCTAGGGGATTCTTGGAGCTCCTTGGGTGGTGGAAGATTATTGTGTGGGAATTCCTAAATGCCTTCTAAGTTCCCTATTTATATGTATGGGGTTTAATCCCTCTGGGATTAGGTAATGGCTTTAGGGATGGGGTCCACTGACCATGGTCGGGCTCAATTCCTCAAAACTTAATCATAATACATTTATTCTTTCTTATGGGTCAATACTTAGGGTAATAATTAGCTTGGTCTTGAGGGGTCGTAAACAACGGGGGTACACCACTAGTGCTTTTCGGGCTTCCGAAGTTGGAGGCCCGATACTGAATCTATTCCTATTTTGGTCACCTCGGTGGGGACTAGTTCTGGTGCGAAGCGTGCTAGTTCGAAGAATCGTTTGTGGTATTCCATGACTGTGGCTGTCCCTGTTTCAGGTGGAGAAACTCTTCGTACATGGATGCCTTTACGTGCGTTGGATAGAATCGTTCTCGTAGCCGTGCCTTGAGGCTTTCCTAGTTGAACCCCGGTTCTTGTCGGAAAGCGGGCCCCTCGTGGATCCACTAGAGGTCGGCCTCGTGCCCGAAATAGAACGAGGCTATCTCTACGCGACGTTCTTCTGGGCATTCTACTACCCCTACAATTTTGTCAAGAGTCCGGATCCATTCTTCTAGGACCGTGGGGTCCTCTTCTCCTGAAAACGTGGGTGGTCGGTGATTTGAAACTTGTCGGGCGATGTCCGAATTCGCATTTGATGGAGGTGATGGGGGCCTGTTGTTGCGAAGGGCTACGTCACTTAGTGCCTGTGCGACTTGCGTTAGTTGTTGTAGGGTCTGGGTCAAGGGATCGTCGGTGGCGGGTTCTGGAGTCCTGGATTGTCTTCTGTTCGGTGTCATGCTATTGTCTTTCTGGGTCAACGTTTATAAGAACGTTAAATTAGAGTTCGGTGCTCTTCTTACGAAGTCATAAGTGGGGGAAGGTTTTAGATAAGGGAGGGATAAAGTGTGGGGGATTATGTCCATGGAGTTTGTTTCTCACATCGATGGGTGCACGGCAGAGCGGTTCCCGTTGGGATGGTGTGGTTGTCGTTGCTGATTGTTTAGTGAAATCCTATTAGTATTTTAATTCCTTAATTATAGGGTGGCATACGGCTTAGAATTGGTTCCAGATTACAAGTGGTGTGTGCATTGTCACTATTACTCTTATTAATATAATTAGTAGTCTGCGTCTCCCATCAAAGGCTACATCATCTATCCGTTGCCACCCATTCCCTATCGCATTCTATGGCTAGTTCTTGTCACACGTTTGTATTTTAAGGGGGTTCTATAGATGACTCCATATATATATAATATATATATACTATTAGTATATATATTTATATTATATATCTACTATATACTTACTATATATATTATAGTATTTTTATATATATATATATTATTACCCTATTAGGCAGAACCATTTTGAACAGGAAGGATATATACTTAGCGAAACTGAGTTTTTAAAAAACCAACAGATCTAGACTCGACATGATAGGATAATGCAAATTCAACAATAATACGTCAATTTATATAGAGACCACACATAATATTATATATATATACTATCTACTACTATACTATTTATACTATATATTATATATTATTATTTTTATTATTATATTATATACTATATATATCATACTTATCTATATATATATATACATAATGTGTATTATATGTAAGTAGCCATAATATATATAATATTAATACTACTAACTACATATATACACAATTATATCACTTATATATATATATATATCTATATATATATACCGATATATACACATAGTCATAACTATATATAATATACTATATATTATAAGTTATTTTTATATGCTATAATATAATATACTATATACATATATTATATATCATATCATCATATATTACTAGCATACATATATATACTATATTACATATATACACATTATAATATATATAGTATATACCCTTTTTCCCATTTTCACATATAATACTAATACGTTATATACATATATATACTATACCATATATATATTATATATATTACATATACATATCTACTGCATATATACCGATATGTATACTATAATACTATATATTAATACCATATATATATAGTACACTATATATTATATATATATTTGCCCACTATACTGACATATACACTATATATTAATAACTATATATACTGAGTATATATATATATATATTAATATATACATTATATTATTATTATTATATTAGCACATATATATATATCTAATTTACTAACACATATATATACATATAATATACATTTAGCTATATACTACTATTACATATATATATTCATACATTAATATTTATAATTCAATACAATAATAATATAAATACTAATTTATAATAACAATACATATAACACTATACATATATACCCATATTATCATATACATATATATATCTAATAGCTTATATGTATATTTGTATATATATATACTTATACTTATTATTAATATATATATACTATAACTATATATAAATATGCTAATATGTAATAGTATTACTAATACTTATATATGTTAATATTCATATATGCATATATATAGTCATATATGTATATATACTACTATATGTCCATATATTATATTATGCATATATACTAAATTACTGCATATATACATATTATTTATATATTATTATGGATTTTATTTGTATATATATTTATAATATGTAGTATAGCATATATCAATATATACGTATACTAGTATATCCTGCTATATCATACTCATGAATATATAATATATATATATATATACTATACTATACGGTAATGCCCATATATATATTAATATATATTTAGCACCGCTTATTAACCTATATTTATATACTACTATTATATGTACTATACACTATAGTATGCCAGTTATTATCATATGACTATACTATGTATTATACATATATTCACTATACTATCCATTATATATATTAATGTTCTATACATATATGTATGTATATCATTTTAGTATAGTATGTTACTTCTATAAATATATAATATACATATAGCTATTATTTATGTATCATATTACTGTATATGTATATATATATATAATATGTATACTAATGTAATGTAGTATTATATATAATATATATACCTACTGCTATGTATGTTTATATATATTAATATATGCATAATAATACCATATATCATATATCATCTGAGCATATATTACATATAAGAACATATGTATCAGCATCGCACTTTTATATGTTACTTATGTATAGTTATCATTCTTATATACCAATATATCAGTAATACTATATATTATATACTACTAATTACATACTATTATACGCATATTTATTATTTAATGTATATATACTATCTTAGTATAACAGTATAATATATATTATACCATATTCATAGTATATATTATGCTATATACGCTACTATATACATTAATTATATATATATATATATAAGTACTCCAGTGTTGTGGTGTGTGTATATATACTATATATATACCTATATATATAGTGATACTACGTCGCTATACATATATACTATTACTATATATACCATGCTGTGTTGTATATTATCTATATATATATACTTACATATTAATATTACTGGTGTGTGTGTTGTGTCGTGTGTGTGTGTGTGTATATATAAAGCTACGTTTATATTGTATCGTATAGTATTAATATGCTATTACATATATACTATTTATTTATTTATATATATTATTTATATACCTATATACTTTATATATATAATATACTATACACTATACATATATATATACTATACCATATGTATACTTACATAGACATATGTTTATATAGCATATGTATGATACTACATACATATATACCATATATATATACTATACATACTATACATATATATATATAGGATATACATATATATATTATCATATAACATATGTATATATATGTATATATACATATGATATATACATATGTTTATATACTCATACATATATATATAATGTACTTTATATATCATATGTATATATACTATATATATATATATATATACTATCTATATATATATATCACTATATATATATGTAATATATATATATATATAACCACTATACTCATCACTGTATATATATATTATACTATATATTATAGTTATGTATATATATATAATATACTATATATATATCTATATACTTAATTAAGTTGTAACTAGTAAGTATGTCTACTAGGATTTTTTGTTCAGGTGCACACCCCCTCTGGTAGATGAGCTCGTGAGCCTCTTTTCTGACATTAATTAGTGTAGATGAATGGTCCAGATCATTTTAGAAAAGTTTACACGTGTAGCAGCTTGTTTGTTAACATTAGGGCTTTTTTTTTGTAAATTTACAATAGCTTTTTATTATAGGATGTATTTAATTTTGCTTGGGAATCTGCGAGAGTAGTTTCAACCCCTTTGTATTCCGTCTCTGTCTGTCTCTTCCAGCCATTCTCTTCCAGCATTCTCTTACTCCCCATCAATAGCTGACCTCCATCATCTCCCTCTCCATCAAAAATCTCGGCGGATGAAGTTCATCATGGTGGCACTTACTGTACGCTGATCGAAGAGGCAACGGTGGGCTAACGGTGGTTCCATCGAAGGTAATCGCAATCCCCATTATTATTTTTATTCTGAAGTCAAGTTTGGGGGTGTCTTGCATGTGTATGGTTGTTTCTCATTTTTTATCGCCGGTTTTGTGCTCCAATGGCGGTCAAATTGTGTCGCCTGGTTTTGTCTGGGTTGTGGGTTCTTTTTGTGGGTGCGTGGCTCTGGGGCGCTCGCTGAATGGCGGCGACTTGTCGCCGAGGGGACTGGGGGGTCGGTTTGGGAACCGGGTCTGGGAAACATCTTTCCAGCGGTAGAGACATATCCGGCGACTATTTTTTATTTTTATTTTTATTTTTTTGTTATCCTGTTTCCATTTTTTTTTGTTTTTTCTCTGTATATTTGCTTGGGTTTGTTTGTAATTGTTTTGGAGGGATAGGTGTAATTGCCTGCGATTGAAATGAAGGAAAATGCATCGTGGTTTTTTTTGTTTTTGTTTTTTTTCTCTATATATAGTATGTGCATTTAGCGGATATTGTAATTGCGTTAAGTATTTTCAAACATATTTGTGTAGATTTAGTATCGTGGTTTTGTATATTTAATTTTTGAGCATATTAAAAATGAATAATATGGGAGGGTATGGGCGCAGTAGTGACTATGCGTGTGCATTTCTTGTTAGCCGTAATTTATGTTCATTGCCCCCATGTTACCATCTTTTACATGCACATTTTTGTGCATTTTCCTGTTTGAGTATGTGCATTTTTTTTGTTATTAGTATGTCACTATATGTTTTTTATATGTTTTAATTTGGTTAGGTATAAGTGTTTGTTTGCAGTGTTAACTATCTTGATTTTGCATTTATAAAGTTTGTTTTAGGGATGATGCTGTGTGTTGAAACATCTTTTTCATTTAATTATACAATGAGTATTATGTGGTGTTTAGTTCTTTTTTTTTCTTTTTTTTTTTTTAAAGTCTGTGCATATGTATACATTGTAGGTGTATAGTATGTGCGTTACAGTGTAGAATGCGTTGGTATACACATTTTTTATGCTAATTAGTGTGATGTAAACATCTTTTTCATAGTATGTGCACCAGAGATAGTATAGGTGCCTAACGCAGTGGAAAATCCTGTTTATTTTGTCTATTTAAGTCTGTGCAAATGTATGGTATGGTAGGTGCATTTTTGTGCTGATTACAATGTCGAGTATGTTTTTTGTGGGTGGTATGTGGTTTGTGCTTGGGATGTAGTTAAATGCAGTGTTATCTATTTTTATGATGGTGTTATTTTCGATTTTTGCAGGTCAAGGTGACCCACCCCCAGTTGGTGTAACCGATCCGGTTGCAACTTTACAGCATGACCCCCTCCCCCCCGCCGTGTCGAAAAACACCACCCCCCCAACCTCGCACCACATGAAGATAACGAGGTGGCTCAAGGCCCATCTAACCCGGAGCCAGATAGTGTTCCAGACGAGGATGAGATTAAGAATCTGAATTAGTGCAAATTTGTGATCGATTGTTTGGTTGACAGGCATGCAAAGTGCTCTATGGATACAAAACAGTCATTTACTGTGCATTTACATAATATCTATTGCATGGGTTTAGTAGGTGAAATATGTAGTAGTTTTTATATTATTTGTGCTTTATTTCTGGTTTTTTAAGAGTGTACTTTTAAGTTTGTGTGTTTTAAGTGAAATATAAGGGTATTTTTCTTTTTAGCATGCACCTTTGGCATTTTTTTTTTTTTTTAATGATTGTAGGTATATGGTATGTGCATATATATATGTAGTTTGTGCATTAAGGGTTATATTGTTATAACATGCACATGGAGGTTTATTTTTGGGATCTGTAGGGTATATGTGCCTGTATATATATAATGTGTGCTTTTTGAGGTGTTGGTCTTTGCGTTGCATATTTAGTATGTATATTATGTATTTTGTAGCTGTAACATGCACCTAGGGCTTTAATTTTTTGACTGTAGGTTACGGTACGTGCGTATATATAACTACTCTGTGTGCATTAAGGGTTCTATTGGTATACATCATGTGTTGTGCATTTTGTATGCATTTTACTCTAGTCCGTGCAATACGAGGTATATGCAATAACATGGGTTTATTAGATGAAATATGCAGTAGATAAGCATTATACAAAAACCACCATATGCACAGACACGAAGTGTTCATGAACTTAATGGTCCAAACCCAAAAAAAAAAACAACAAAAACACGGTCACAGTATATTTTGTTCATTAGGTAGTAAGCGCTACATTTTATCAGCATTCTACGAAAACCAGCTATGCACAAAACACGAACCGTTCATACACTTACTGGTACAAACCAAAAAAAAACAAAAAAAAAAAAAACCAAAAACACGGCTACAGGTAGGTTGTTTGTTAGGTAGTACGGCGTAATATTCTTATAAGCATTATACAAAAACCAGCATATGCACAGACACGAAGTATGCAAGGACAAGAAAAAAAAACCACTCGAATTGCACGGACAAAAAAGTATATACGCTGCCAGTACAACGCAACAACAAAACAACAAGACACAGACTACCTTCATATAACGTAGTACAGTGTACGAACAGGCAGGTGTACCCATACGCACACGATTTGTGACGCCTGCTATCGACCACCCCAGAAACCGTTTCACACCTCAACCATTTTGGGAAAAACCATGATAGCGCACAGACTTAGAAGGTGAATATGCACTTACCGTTACTGCCAATATCCATTTGCGTGAAAGTCCTAAATTGATTGCTCTCTACTAATCACCGCGACGTCATCACACATCTCCCATTGTTAACAGCTAATTAATGTCCTTAATCTTTTTATTAACAGAATATATATAATTTCATCCTCAAAAGCAGCAAAAGATATCAATTCCATTTAATTAAGTCATTAATGTAAATCAGCCTTACATTTACTAATTAACCCTTACCACTAGATATAATAACATTATTCTTTTAATTCAACCATAGAATGGAAATTCCAAGTCAATGGGTATTATTAGGCCTCATGGGCTCATCTATTAGAGGGAGTGCTACCAGATCCAAAAGCCCTATATATATATAGAATATTATAATATGTAGTAATAATATATAACTATTATAGGAGTGAGTATACGTCACTATTAATATATTAATATATATTATATATATATACTGACTACACCTATACTCTTCGTATGTTTAACAACCGCGGTTGGACGCGCGTGGGTTATCCGAGCATCATTCGCTGAAACATACTAGTACTTGCGCTTCAGGCAAAAAACGATAGCTATCGAGCGCACTAGAAATCTCGGCATAGTTAGTAGTCTTCCTTTCGGCCTGTGTGCCCTGATGATGTATGACAATATTTGGGATAAAATAGCCCGTGCATATGAGTTCTCCGGCTCAGATGTGGCATAACACCCAGACCCTATGTTTAGAATGCTCGCGTTGGGATTTATTTAATAGAATTCCTTTCATTATTATAAGATTGAAAAGTCTTAACATTTCGGGGTGTTACGCTCGGTCCGAATGACACGTAGCTGAACCACAAAGGGCCCGACCACTACACAAAATTCTTCACAGTACAAACTCAGGGACCTGGGGCGGGACTCCTCATGGTCCGTCACATGAGCCCCGTTAAAGTGCAGGGCTCGGCAACGGCCCTCTCTAAGGCGGGCCCTAGTCTTGTGGTGGACGGCTCTAGCCGGCGGCCCTTCTGATAAGCCGGCTAGGGCCGCCCCACTCTGATCTGTTGCACACTTTGTTGTAAACGAGATGGACTTCTACCTGCAAAAACTTCCAAACACTTCCAAAACAATTGCAACAAATCACAAACACATTTTTGATCACTTCCAAACATAAACACATTAAATAACTCATACTTTCTACTCATTTCTACTCAATACTAGGCTTCACAGAGCCAAAACTTGAGAGGAATCCGTGGGTTATACCTCTTGTAGTCTAGACTTCTTGCTTGGATCTCTTCTTCCTCTTGATCTAGCTTGAGCCTCCCTTCACCACCTACACTTCCCAACACACCTTCTATCCTTAGCATATTTTCTTAAAGACTAAAGAAAACTAGAAGAGAAATGATGCTAAAAGCAGGATGAACAATCTTACTAGGTTGGAGCTTTTCTCCTTTGATGTTGCAACCAAAGTGTGAGGAAGAGGCAAGGAAATGAGATCAGGAAAATGTGATGAATGAAGGGTTTATATAGGGTTCAAAACCCTTGGATGATACACAATGATTAGTTCAGGGTAAAGGGGTAATTTCCCCAAGCTAATAGATGACTTTATAATGGATTTTTGGAATGTCTTGTGGTTCACCATGTATCATGAACCATAAGCTAGAAATAATATTTCTTATTACTTTGGGGTGGAAAGTGAATTTTCCCAAAAACTATATGGATGAACACTTGTTCAAAGTTCCCTTTTTAATTCTCCGGTCTCACTCAGTAAAATTCTCGATTTAATTCTTGGTACGGAAGTACCCGAAAAAACTTTAGAATTTTTGAATGAAATTCATTCTTCCGGCGTCGAATTAATTTTAAAAAATGGAGCAAAATAATTTTATTCATACACCCGATTGATCGCAAAAATTTTTAATGGGATGAAAAAACTACTTTGGATTTCTTAATACTGGATTTATAAAATAAAATTTTGGGTTGTTACACCAAGGCTAATAGGAAAACAAAGCACATGAAGCACAACAGAAAATGATAGAAAACTCACAACCTCACCACGCGTTCTAAGGGTCCTAAGTCCTAAACACTTATGTGGTCCCAAAAGAGGTAAGGTGAAGTCCTAGAGGGGGGTGAATAGACTTTCAAGCTTTTTCGCCACAGCACACAACCAATTGCTAAGGCACAGAGAAACCAAAACTCTTAACGTAGATTGTTAGAGTATGGTATGCAACGAAATAAATAAATTAAAGTGTGTGTGAGATTGTGTCAAGTATATCTCGTGGAAGCAAGTAAAAATGAGCAGCCTAAGTAAAGAAAGCAGTAAAGAACACAAAGACAATTTATAGTGGTTCGGAGGGTGGGTAATCCTCCTACTCCACTTGCTCTTCTCTCCAAGAGCAATTCAGTATATCCACTACTACTTGGTTCCTAGATACAATGAATTCCGTGATCTAGTGCTTTGATCACCAAGCCCGCACTAATCACGCCCAGTGACACCAACATTGCTGCTTCGGGTTCACGTCTTGCGCTACGTTCCCAGGATTTCACGACTCCTCGCTATTTTCCCCCAGTCTTCCACACTCTGGTAGAGAACGTATCCGGGATCTAGTGCTTTGATCACAAATCCCGACTAATCACCACAGTGTCTCCGACACTGCAGCTTCGATCTCACAACTCCGTGTGACAATCCAGGATTTCACAACTCCGTGTTACTTTCCTCCCTTTTCTTGTTTTGCTCCAAAAAGTGTGTCTTGCTTCCAACTCTGAGACTCTGTAGATGCTTCAATACGTGCAGGTCCTTTGATGAAGATTCAAACACTCTTGAAAGATTTTCTCTGAACGCCTGAGTT
>VALG01006743.1:0-12771 GCA_009835305.1 Ipomoea purpurea
ACAATTTAATCTTTTGATTTAAATAATACTTAATTACTCTTTCATAATCTCTTATAATCTCAACCATTTATGGAAAATGAATCAATGGATTGATCTGAGATCTCATGATCTCAGTCTAGTGAGGGGTGCGAGCGCGAGAGTGTACCGAATTGACCCTATTATAAGTTTCTGTTAACCTGGGATCGTATGATGGTTAACATGAAATCTTTTGATAGAGATTTAATGTAGGAACGTGAAGTTTATAAAGTATTGTGCGCTTGTTTATAATAATACTATCGCTATTGTTTTATTATGGATGACCCAGATTTGTGAGTTGTGCCTCTTAAGTAATGGAACTATAAGGTGCCCATGTTAGAGTGTTAAAGAGTTGTATATTTTGTTAATAGGATGTGAGACTCTTGTCTGCAGAATGAATGTTTCATGTTCATGCTTTTTCATATTTTTTAGAAACTGGGTGAACTCTATTTGTTGAAACAGAGAATCCTTATAGCCAAGGAATTTTGGGTCCTCAGTGTCACCAATCTTGTGTGATTCATCACCTCAAGTTACGCAACCCATTGTGGAGCCATTTGAAATGAGAGCGTGTCTAATAGTAACTTAAAAAATAAATCTCTCAGAGAACATGCAGATGATATAATTTTTAAATATTAAAACATTACTTGTATAATATTATTAGATGATAATACCTGTGATGATCACAATCGTATTTACCAACTAATAATATATAAAGCAATGAATTTGACCAAATTTGAAAATAATTTGAGACAATATGTAATAATCGTACTAGTAAAAGAAATGACTTATCTAAATAGATCTGATATGCTCAATGTTTAAATATGCTTTGGTCGACACATTTTTAACCTATTATACAAAAATATAATGGAATGTTATAACGTTGAAAGAAGTAACAAGTAGATAACATGAAATTACATAAATTAAAAAAATTGTAAACCTAAACAGAAGGACAAAGCAGTGAACCTTAAAATAATTTGTAAATGAAATACTGTATAATCAATCATAAAAACTTAAGCCAAAGCTGCATAGCAAATAGGATTTTAAAAACAGATATTGTATATATTAGAGCTATAAATTAAACAATTACATTTAATCCTCTGAAGACATTGAAATTGTCTAGTGAGATAATATAGATGTACTGTACCTTTCTAATTGAATATTCAGAGTTGTATGTTATTGATGCCATTATATAATAATACAGCTTAATTACGTTCTATATCAAAAAAACAATAGTAGAGTATAATAACAATGAATTGCGAGAAAATATTATGATTAGATTTTTAAGCAAAAAAACAAAAAAAAAAAAAAAAAAAAAAAAAAAAACAATCACGTGGACAGCTTTGCAGCAAAAGTTGTTCAGTTAAGCGTTGCTAAGTGACATGGCAAAGTAAAAATTAAAAAAAAATGAGTTTGAAACATCATCTAAAAAGTGAAGGGAATTACTAAGATAGGTTAGTCTTTGAATAAAACAAAAAAATTCTTATATTTTTCTTTCCATGCTCCGTTGAATTGGATTTCATAGGGGAGGTATGAATTCCAATTCAACAAAAAGAGAAAATTATAATTTCGTGGAATTGCCAACCAAACAATATAATTTATCAAAGATAAATAATTGAATTGTAAAAGAATTGCAATTACGATATGCCAAACACCCCTTAATGTTTTGTCCATTTGTTCTCCTTATTCCTTTGGGTTTCCTGGTGACATACTTTTGTTTTTGTTTCAGTTTTATTTTATTTAAAATCATTAAATTAATTTAAACAATATTAAATAACGCCACATTACATCAACAAATATCAATAAACATATCAAATAAATCACTTACAACACGTTTGTTCACGGAATGAATTTGGAGGAAATAGGAATGCTATTCCACAGGGAAATAGAATGTAAGGAATATATAGGAATGTATTTCTGTTGTTTGTTGGCTGAAGGAATAAACTTTAGTAATTGTATTCTAGTGTTTGGTTGGTTAAATGAATAGAAATGGAATATGTTTTAAAGACATAAATATCCTTATACAAAATAATAATAATAATAATAATAATAATAATAATAATAATAATAATAATAATGTTATGATATATATATATATATATATAATATATATATATATATATATATAATATATATATATATATATATATTATTTATTTATTATTTATTTATTTATTTATTTATTTATTTATATTTATATACATGTATATGCATGTGTGACCAGGATTATGTGTTCTAATGGTACCCGGTTGGACTTCCATTTGGAAGGTTGTGAGTTCAAGCCTCATATTTATATTTATCCCACATCGGTTGGAGAAGTAAGGAATGGTGCCTTGAGGCTCCTATAAAAGGAGCATCAAAGCTCCATAATTTCATATCCCACATGGTTGGAGAAGTAAGGAATGGAGCCTTGAGGCTCCTATAAAAGGAGCATCAAAGCTCCATAATTCCATAATTTCAATTGCAATGCGCCAATGCTCTTTCATATCCCACATTATGTATATTTATATTTATCCCACATCGGTTGGAGAAGTAAGGAATGGTGCCTTGAGGCTCCTATAAAAGGAGCATCAAAGCTCCATAATTTCATATCCACATGGTTGGAGAAGTAAGGAATGGAGCCTTGAGCTCCTATAAAAGGAGCATCAAAGCTCCATAATTCCATAATTTCAATTGCAATGCGCGAATGCTCTTTCATATCCCCACATCGGTTGGAGAAGTAAGGAATGGAAGCCTTGAGGCTCCTATAAAAGGAGCATCAAAGCTCCATAATTTTCATATCCCACATGGTTGGGAGAAGTAAGGAATGGAGCCTGAGGCTCCTATAAAAGGAGCATCAAAGCTCCATAATTCCATAATTTCAATTGCAATGCGCCCAATTGCTCTTTCATATCCCACATAGCTCCATAATTTTCAATTGCAATGCGCCAATGCTCATCCGTAGGCAAAGCGGCAAGCTTGCAATGCTCATTCCGCTAGAAGCGTCAAGCTTGCAATGCTCATCCGCTAGGCATGCAGATGGGCAGGCTACTTAATTTGAGAGTCATGCGCCAATGCTCATCCGCTAGGTCAAGCGGCAAGCTTGCAATGCTCATCGCTAGCATGCAGATGGGCAGGCTACTTAATTTGAGAGTCAAGGCTCCATAATTAGGGCAGACTACTTAATTTTGAAGGCTCCATAATTAAGGAGTCTTATCAATTAAGTTTTTTATTTACTTAATATATATATATAATATATATACGTAGTATATAATATATATATATATATTTAAATTAAATTAATTAAATAATACATTTATATAATATACTCTATATTTATTAAATAATATAAATATGATATAATGTGCAAAGGGTATTTTGTATTTGTGATATAAAAGCTATTCCCAAGAGCATGCGAATAGCTAATACCAAGCCCCTTCTAGGAATGACTATTCCCTTTGCGAAGGTAATATACTCATTCATAGGCATGATATTCTCATGACAAAATGATCCAACCAAACGAAACGATGGAATAGGTCTGACCTATTCTATGAACCAAATATGCCATTAGGGTATCCCCAACGAGTAATTCTACATGTACTCCCAATTTGTACCCCCAATTTGTATTCCCTGATTTGTCATGCTTATTGCTCAATTTAGTAAGGGGTCATAATGTTTATTCATTCATTTTTTTTTTCTTTCTCCAATCAAATTTGAACACAAGTGGGGAGTAAAGTTTTAGGAGTAGATCAAGTATTTTTCATTGCCAATAGTTAGTTTTTCACAATTTTTTTTTAAAAAGCTATGCTGATGTGGAAGAGAGAAGGGGAAGAAAAGAGATGCTTTGGGTCTTGCAAAATATGAATGAGATTTTATCATAATGGTGGGATCCACCAAAATTTAAAAAGGTGTTGCTTCATTTGCGTGCAAAGCAAAAACAAGCGTTGGCACGTGCACTTCACGCCCAATAAGACGCGTAACTCTGCATGGTTAGTGGTTTATCTTTTTTTTTTTTTTTTTTTTTTTTTTTTTTTTTTTTTTTTTTAAATTTCTTTTAATCATATTTTCTTTTTTTTTTTTTGTTTTTTTTTTTTGTTTTTTTTTTGTTTTTTGTTTTTTATTTATTTACTTTTTTTTTCATTCTTCTCATTTTTACTTTCCTAGTTACCACATGCCAAAACTTCTTAAAAAATGCTCTTATTATTCTATATATTTCTTCCCTGCCATATCTGTTGGTTTTAGAGTATTTTTGAACTAAAAATATACTAAAGAATTAATTGCTAAATGAGTCACGCAATAAAAAGTATCTTTTTTCAAACATTTAAAAATAAAAAATAAAAAATAAAAACTCACTCTACTAATCCAAGAATAAAGTGGTGTGTTGGTCACTTGGTTGTATGGGAGAAAGAAGAATAAAGTGTAATGAAAATCAAAACAGAATTTTAAAAATTAAAAAATTAAATTAAACTGACCGGCAATAAGAGGAAGCAAATGGTTGTGTTCGTAAAAATCTAAAACCGCCGCCATTGATTCATAGGTTCCAGCACCAGCAACCGCAACAGTAACATTATCAATCGCCGATCCATCGCCGTCAACTATCACTGCGTATTCACCAAACAGTAACACCACCACTATAAATATAATTAAGTAATGAATAATAATATCACCACTCCTCATTTTTCCCTTCAATTCGCCTGCCGGCCGGCCTGGGAATTGGGATCGGATAATGCTCAGTCGCTGCCTCCCTCTCTCATCTATTCATATCACGTATATCTACTCTGTATATAGATATATAAGTTCTGGGGAGGTTAGTAGGACACATATTCTCCATTTATACTCTCATTTAACTAATGATTAGTTTTTTTCATGACGTAGGCGGTAGGTCACAATGAAAGCTCGTTTGGTAATCATAGTCAACAAAGGAGTGAAGAAGATTAATGACTCGATCGAAGTGTAACCAAATATATAACTTACGTTGAACTTTTTGTTTCTTCTTAATATGAAAATTCGCAGAAGCATCAGAGCCGTGACGTGTCATCAACCCAATTGACTTTGCTGATTAGCATTTACTATTTAATTATTTATGAAAATATCAAATAAATCGTTAAACTATTGTTCTCTGTAATTGAATCAATAAACTTTTAAATCATGTAATAATATTATTAATATTAACCAGGACTATGTGGTCTAATGGTATCCGGGTTGGACTTCCATGGTGGAAGGTTGTGAGTTCGAGCCTCATTAGTGGAGGTGTTATTAGCTCTTTGTGTTTCAGTAGGTTGAGAAAGTATTATGAACATACATTGTAATAGAGCTAGTAGCATTCAAAAAAATAAAAATTTATTAATATTAAAGGAATAAGAGTCAAATAGACCATCATACTACAAACTAAAGTGTAATATGTCATTGAACTAAAAAAAACATGCAATTTGTCTCTCAATTAATCAATTTCATGTAATTAGTCCAATTTATAGATTTTCAAGTTTCTAACAGATCACCCTAAATTTAAATTATTTCTTAAATTTATTATTTAAATTTTTAAAAAATAAAAAATAAAAAAATAACGTCGTCGTTAGAGTCAAAGAAGTTTCTCGTCTCCGGCCAATAATTATTTTAAAAAATACTTTAAATTGGGGAGTGACATGTTAAAAACATGAAAAACCTACAAATTGGACTAATTGCAGAAATTGTTAGTTTAGGGATCCAATTGCATATTTTTTGAGTTCAATGCCTAATTACATTTGGTGTATAATTCAATGGCCTATTTGACCCTTATTTCATTATTAAATAAGTAAAATAGTATACAATTGTGACGTTTAATGCGTTACTTTTATTTTATTAATATAATATTATTGATTATGTCTATTAATGAAACTCCATATTTACAAAATATAACCATTTTTTCAAGTCTCATTCCTATCCATTTTCAAAATACCAATTTTCCTTTATTTCATTAGGGCGTTGTTTGAATCATTGGTTAGCTGTTTGCTGGGTTAGCGGTATTGTATAGCAATTAACGTGGTTAGAATTGTGTTACGCCAGAAATTGACCAGCGATTCGTATCACGAGCTTGTAAACAATGTTGCGTAAAATTACCGTTTTAGACTTAACTGTTAAATCATTAAAATGACCAAATGACTTATACATGATTATAATAATAATCATTTGTTTAGTTTTTGGCCCAGGAGTCCAAAAACAAACTTGGCCTGTGGATTCACCTTTCAAAATGAAGGAAATTAATGCTCTTATAATATGTTGTGTCTATCTTTGCTGAATTCTGGCCGTGCCTCTTTTACAGTTTGATAGCCCTTTTATTAAGTGGTCTCATTCCGAATCAACTTAAAACAAACACTTCAAGCCTATAATTGGGGGTGCGTGGCCCATTAAACTCTCGTTTAACTCTCATCCGTTGGGGCAGCTTACTGGTTTCTCCCAACGTCCTCTTTGACTGTGTCCTTTAAACAGTTCTTTAAATGCTCTAACTGTCTCTCTTGGCACCGCGCACCAGCACTCGCGCCGACTCCAGGTCGAGCGACTCTTACTCCATCCTTGTTTCCTGGCTCTTCCTTCTTCTGGCTTGGCCCCCTCTTCTCTTCGCCGCCTGCTTTGCGCTTCTCTCTCTCCCAGCTCTTTTGGGCCCCTTGGGTCCTTTACCCCATCAACAGTCTCGTTCACTTTTATACATGTTTAGTCTTTCTCTCTACTCGAATGCTTTAAAAATAACTCCCTCTTTACTGCAAAAAACACTGCGAATCTCTCCCAATCTTCTGTCCCTTCTAGTGGCCGTATCCTGCGTTGAGTTTCCCTGATTCGCCGGATCCGTTCAACTCCTCCTTTTGCTACCTGCTCGACTTAAAAATATCTCTTTTACCTTTCATTTTTTTCAATCCATTTTGCCAACATGGGCCACCCTCCAATAAAAGATAATAAGATTGATTTGTGGGCCGCCTCGCCCTCCTCTTGTTCCAAACAACGGACAGGTTGGAGAAGGGAAAGAAGAATAATCTCATAGGGGGTCCCCCTCCCGAAAATCATCACGCCGGTTCTATCCTCCTTCGTACCCGCTGATGGCATCACCGGAGCCTTCGCCCTCGTCCTGTTGGCCTGCTGGATTCTTCCCTCTAGTCTGTCCTTCCCGTCACAAATCCTAGAGGCTCGTTTTACTGACCTACGGATGGACTTTCGTCGAGTTCTCGTTTTTTTGCGGTGGCTGGTCCCGGAGGCAACTATCCTTCCAATATACCTTTACCATCCCCACTGCGACGACTTCAATGACCAGCCACTGAGTCTGATGTCGGGGAATGCCGACTGTTGCCCTACTCGAGCTTTTCATACTCCGAACGTACCCCAGGCCGGGAAGCTGGGCCCCAATTAAGCCATTAAAGTATAGAGTTATCTGTTACGTATAACAACACTTTTTTCTTAATCGTTTGTAGCGCCGAATGTACGAAAATGGGGCTCGAGAGATGACAAGAAGATGAACAGACCCCATGGAAAGTACTTCATACAACTAGAGCCTTCGTCCACATATAAGTGTCTTATCTGCTTCAACCAAGCACCTGTGTATTTTATATTCTATTTCTGGTTTAATATTTTTTTTTATTCTATTATTCATCTATCTAATATCTCAAAACTCTCGACCTGTCTGTAAGGCCCAATCAAACAAATGCATGTCCAAAGGTAAGAGATTCAATCTCACCAAGCACCTCTGTCACCTATCGATATGAGTGCAACAAAGATTCGCAGTACGAGCAACATAGGCCGAACTTCAAATAAAAAACCGAAGAAGGTCTTTTCATTAATCAAGCAAGGAAAAGGACAAAGTTGGCTTGTAACCAAGTGGACGTAACTCGGTGAAGTTTTTTTGGGTTGGACTATGGCTTTTGTGCTTAATTGTATAAGCGTCTTCCGATGGTTTGATCTGCTGTGCGTTGTCGTAAGCTGAGCGGAAATCACATCGAGGTCTCTACCATCTTAAGGTAATCCGTTTACTTAAGAGCATAAATAAAACTATACGATCGGGTGTTATCCTATGTATTCAAGTCCGCTTTTATGTGCATTGTCTGATGGCATGGGGCTGTGGTCGACTTTTGAATCGGGTGCCATCCCTGGGATTTTTCCAAAGGAATTCACTCTTCCTAGTTCTACATCCTCTTCCCGCGTTCTGTCTCCAACGGGACCTTGATGGGACCCTAACGGGTCCTTGACGGGACCTTAGCGGACCTTGCATGGGCCCTGACTAGTAGCTTGACAGGTGTGACGACCGCCCACTGATTTCTTAATCCTCATTTTATTGATTCATGGCGCACTTGTATGCCTCGATATGATGAACGCCTTGGGTAAGGAAACCATGGGCCACCCAAACATGGTGTCCTCGGAAAAGACCTTGAACCACGAGACACCGTCGAAAAGCTACAACCAATTGCATTACACGAGATAGTTAAGGTGACTCTACCGGATGCCCCAACCGAACTAGGGATGATATAGCGTTAAAGATTGTCAAACCAAGAGCGAGTTGGAACTCGTCTAACAACTCACAAAGCCCCTTAAAACTCAGATTTAAGATGGACCGGGACTCTTACAAGTATTTATAAATCCAAGAACGACGTTGCTAGTTCGTGCTTCCCAGCAAAAGGTAAGAGACATTGACAAAACCTCAAAAGGTTTTAGGACTCACAAGGAAATGGGTATAAACTCGTAAAGTCACTGAGTCATTCCGCCCAACGAAAGTATCTTAACCAACTGCACTTCAATAAAAAAAGGAGAATTGCAAGGCACGCTTCATCATTAAAATAACACAAATGGGGCACAACAAGCCGAATCCCTCTGTGGAAGACATGAAATCTACTAAGAATTCACTCACTAAAGATGAGATGGGATATTCAAATAAGAACGAAGTTAACCAAATTTATCGACTCCCAAGAGACTTTGGGAATAATTTGGTAAGTGCGCCTAAAAGAATGGCGTTGGTTGGGGGGACCAAACTTGGTCATAGACCCCGGTTGAACGCATCAAAGGATAGTAATATTAATCATCGCGGGGTATCCCTCAAGATAGAAAAAGAAAGAGAAATAAGCTGTAACAAGGTCGTAATATCCTCTGAAATACAAGCAATCGCCCCAACACCAACATGGAGACGGATCATCTATCATTCCTTACCAGTACGTCCATCATAAAAGCATGCCAAACCATAATATCACTTGATCGGAAGAACCCTTACCCCCACCTTGCCAATCCCTTCCCTCCCTGGGATAACCAAGCCCCTCTTATTGCAAAACCCTTCTACCCTTCAAACCCCATCTGATCCATATTATTAAACGATCCATATAACAGCACCTCTCTTCTAAGGTTGCACTTGAAAACTGTTGATCCCTAATTCCTAAATTCACTTCCTCAATTTTAAACCCATCTCTTAATCCATAAACCAATCGTCCAAGAACCCCATACCACTTAATATACAATTAATATCTTCTCCCATAGAATTACATTCTCTATCATATGACCCCATACTACTTTTGGACTCTTTATCCTGTAAATGATCTAAGCTTCTGGGACGAAGCTTCCGTAAGGAGGGAGAGTGTAACACCCCGTGTTACGGACTTCAATCCCGATTAATTATATTAATTAATCCAGTTAAATAATAATTACTAGAGTTAAATTTTGTTAGTTTCCCTTTAATTAATAAATAAGGCCCACCATGAATGTGGATCTTGCCTAAACTAGATTTTAAGCCTATTAGAATAAAGAAAGAAACCTTTTAACTAGTCAGATCTATTAGGAATCCTAGACCTATTATCCATTAGAATAAAGAAATATGCCTTTTACCATTCAGATTATGATCTCTTTAATTAATTAATTAATATGGCCCTATGGCCACGGACCCTTTACCCTAATAACAAGTCTTAGTCCTTTAAAGAATAGAATAATAAGCCCACAGTATTTGACCCCAATTATACTCTTGAATATATATTATATTAATAGTATTAATATATATACTTATATATATATATAGTATTATTATATATTATATAGTAGTAATATTAAGTATTATATACTATTGTATTACATATATATATAATATATATATATATTGTATATATATATCTATATATAATATATATATATATATATATAGTATTATATTATATATATATAGGAGTATTATAAGTATAATATAGGGAACCTAGATCTTCCGACACAATGAATCTCTCACAACACAAGAATTCCAAAGAATCCCTTAGATAAAATCAAGAGAGGAAAATAAAGCTTAATAGAAAGACCCTTCATACCGCAAAAATTAATTAAGCATAAGGAGTAACCGCATGTTCTCAGAGCAAACCTAATTCTTACTATAATCTCCCATCTTAATGCATCCCTCGGTATATTTTGTTCTTATAGGTGTTTATTATATTCGATGATGTTGATCCTTTTGAGTAATTGATGTTATGATTTGAATGGTGATCGATAAGTCTTGATTGATGGAAAGAGATTCTTGAGATTTTGGGGATATCTGGATGAAACCGTGAGTTCGCGTGAGGGAGCTTGGGCGTTATATTCTGATGATACGTATGTCTTTGATTTAAAGATAAGACGTCGTTGATAAATTGAAATAGTTACCCTAGGATTACGTCAAACCGTATGTGACATGTCTTGATATATTGGTGGAAATTCGCAGTTTGTTTTAATAGTTTTAGGACAGATAGGATATTCCTAATGTTTCTTGCTTATTATCGGGGTAATTCGTCTAGGGTGTTTGCAGTCAATGGGTTTAAAGTTTCTAAGATCGGGTTTCGGTATCTACCAAAGTTCCCTGCTTTTATATTGTGAGAAAAGAGTCTGGGGAGTGGTGGGGTTTTAAGGACCCGCCATCTCACCAGGCGGCCAGATTTGACTCGCCCAGCGGCAACGAGGTGCCCGGGGCCGCACCCGCTCCCGAAACTCATCGCGGCGCAGCCGGCGGGTGACCCTTCACGACCGGGCTACTCGTTGAAATTTAACCCACCTCGGATCCCGGCTTCCCCTTTGAGTTCCCGCGGGACCTCGTGTTGCCCAAACGGCTCCGTATATCGTGGCCTATGTCTAGTGATGTTTCGGTATCCTTCGTATGATAAAGATCTTATATATTGCATGCTAGTTTGAATTTGTATTTCCGTTGGCCTATTGTGGAAAGAATATGAACCCCTTTGGATCTATTCTTAGTATGTGAATCACCATAGGTTTCATTATTTTATTTTCTCCCCTTCCCCAATGTGTCAATGTGGGTGGCATATGCTTGTTATTTTATGTGGCATATCCCCATTTGGGTGCGATCAAATTTTATTCCCTGAGCTGAGTTCAGAAGCTGGCTGCTTGGTCAGATTTACACTCTCGGAGCTGTGGCTCACCGTTTGTGCGATCAAACTTTTGCATTTGAGCGCGTTTCAGTATCCTGGCTCGGTCAGAGACTAACTCTTGGCTCGTTCCACTTTGTGGACATAACATATGGAGAGCTTCGGTATCGGGTCAGTGCGATCACCCCTTTCTCGTGCGGATACGAGCAGGGTGCTGCGGGTCGGTCAAGATATATGCCGGCTGACCCTCATGTGATGGCATGCGATTGGTCCTCTGTCGCCACAGGTGGCTTAGTGATGAGATATGGGTTTAGTTTGAATTGAAAAACCCGGACATAACCGAACACTAGAAACTTATAGCTTGAGACTGTTGGCTTGCTTATCTCTACTGCGAGTCTGTTCCCTATGCTATTAAATCTTTATGCTTGGTATCACGTTGGCTGGTGTGCTTATCCCGGTCTGCGATCTATTCCCTTTTAAAAGATAGGAGTCTCTTAGGAATATATCTTCTGCTCAAAATGTTTTGTTATATCTAGTGGCTAATATATCCTATATGTATTACTTCAAGCGGTGCTGCAGTGGTTAAGCGGACATCTCCGCTTAACATAGTATCTTTGCTTTCAGCACATATGGATTAGACACGTGGAGCCGCTAGAGATCCTGACTTAGGTAGTAGATGATCTTCCCTTGTCGTCTGCGCCAGTTCATGTATTGATACGTTTAAGGACGTCTATACTAAAGCTGGCACCTGGTATTCACTAGCCAGGTTGTAGGGCATACACCCCGCACTCAAGAATGTTTCCTGGGTGTTATGAGAATTTAACTTTCTAATTAGTATAGAGCCTCAAAAGTGTAAAATTTCGGTGTTTACTATCACACTGTTGTTTCTCCATTACTCCCTCCATACTGTTATGGATTGATAGTAGTGTGTGTCCCTTCATTTGCTTCTGGAAGCTTCGATGGTTGATCAGTACATGAACACCCCTTTTACGCCACAAACCCGATAATTATTAATTAATTCCTATAATAATAATGTAAATATGATTTTAATGTTTTAATTCCCTGTATAATTTGAATTGAGGTACACCTGACTCATAACCCTGCCTAAACTAGGATCTTAAGGCCTATTAGGAATAAAAAGATAAACCTTGATACTATTCAGATCTAATTAGATCATAGACCTATTTTTATACATCTAATAAATAAAAAAATGCCTTTACCATGAATTATGATTAGATTTGATATATAAATAGATATAGAAACAATAGAACCCCTCACCACCCATAATATAGTTTACACAGGAAAAATATTCCCAGGATATCCCACCACCAAACCTAAGATCGCCATTCGGAGAATATCTTTCAGAGAAGAACCTTAGTACTAAGATTCTATTTAAGCTAGAGGTAACCCACGTTCTCAACAAATACCTATTTCTTTCTGAAATCTTCTT
>VALG01006745.1:0-21764 GCA_009835305.1 Ipomoea purpurea
GTTCAAGGACCCTTTTGGGGGACCACGCGGGAATTGACAGAGAGAGTTCATTCCCTGGGAAGACCAGCCTGATTCTTCCTGACAAGTCTCATGCCCTTGTGCACTAAAAGGCTGATACATAGGATGACCCATCGTACAACGTTTATTGATCCTTAAGCACGGAGTTCTAGATGAGTCAAGACTCTTGTATGTTTTTTCCGGCTTAGTGTGGGTCGTCGGATTCATTGCAGCCTCGTCATCTTCACGGGTAGTTTTGGATATTAACCCCTTCGTCCTCTCTTGCTTGATTAAGGGTAATCCTTTGGTTCTTCTTGGAGTTCGCTTGTCGCCCATCTTTGTTCAATCCTTTGGTGACGAGTGCTCGGTGATGCATTCCCTTCCTTGGGATGCATTTGATTGACTGCCCTTGACGTCGCATGGTGTATTGGCGACTTTGCGTGTCTCACGTACTTCTCACGGTGCCTTAAAACCATCAAGGTCCTTGTTTCCAAGGTAAGATCCTTATTGCTGGGATTAGTTGGTATGAACTTTCCATGTGTTCGTTGCCTCTTCTTGTCATATCGGCCCTTTCGTGATTCGTGCCACGGGAGGGTGTCGTTGAGTACTACCTTACTTCCTTGCATTCTAATTGGCGTTCCCAGTCTCCGGGCTGGGATAGTTGCGCCCATTCGTGACTAGTTCCGCCTCATGCTGGAGGAGCGGCTTCCCACTTCTGTTACTTCTTCTTTCGGGTTTGTTCGGGATTCCGCGTTTGGAGTAGTTGATTCGGTGAGATTAGGCACTGGAGTAAGCCTCGTTGAGAGTCGAGGTCTGCTTACCACTAGTGGCTTTTCGGCTTCAAAGTTGAGGCCCGATACGAATCTCTCTACTCCGGTTACCTCGGTGGACTAGTTCTAGTGTGAAGCGTGCTAGTTCAAGGAATCGTTTGTTGGTATTCCATGACGGTAGTTGTCCTTGTCTTTAGATGGAGAAACTCTTCGTACATGGATGCTTTTACGTGTGTTGGATAAAACCGTCTCGAAGTCGCGCCTTGAGGTGTTCCCAGTTGAACCCCGTTTCTTGTTGGTAAGTGGACCCTCGTGGATCTACCAGAGATCGGCTCCGTGTCCGAAGTAGAACGAGGCTACCTCCACGCGGCGTTCCTCTGGCGTCCTACTAACTCGAGATTTTGTCGAGGGTTCGGATCCATTCTCCTAGGATTACGGATCCTCTTCTCCTGAGGATGTGGGTGTCGATGGTTAGAGACTTGTCGGGCGAAGTCTGCGTTTGCGTTCGACGGAGGTGGTGGGGGATTTCTTGTACGTGGTTGCCCTTGCGGTGCGGGGTGGAATCGTCCTTGTAGTCGTGCCCCTAGGCACTCCTAGTTGGACCCCGGTTGTTACCCATAAGTGGGTCCTTTTTGGTTTTATCAAAGATCAGCCTCGTGTCTTCGAACGAGGCTATCTACGCGGTGCTCCCCTGGGCATTCCATTAACCCAAGGATTTTGTTGAAGGTTCGATTCGTTCTGCGAGGAGTGTGGGGTCCTTGACTGTCTTTTTGTTGGCGCCGTGCTGCTGTCTTTAGGGCCAATATTTATTGTAGTGATGGGTCAGTGTGCTGCACCTTACCTTGGTGTGGTAAGCGTAGGGGGGTTCTTTAAGTCATGGAGGGATAAGTGAGGGGAGTTATGTGTAGGTTTCACAATCTCACCGCGCGTCCTAAGATTCCTGAGTCCTATGTTCCTAGTTACCTAGAGTTCAAGCCTAATGTCCTAAAGTAGAATCTTATTAGAACCAGAATATAATACAAGTGTTCGGGGTGCTATGCACACCTGGGCAGAGAACCCAGATGCACAGGCTAACTAACTAATATCCTCGAAAAGCATAAATGTACAAAACATGGCACGCAGGCCGAAAGGGAAACTATCTATTCTACATCCGAGTTCTAGCGCGCTCCAGTGACTTAATCTTCTGTGCCTGAAAGCCAAATATATCTGTTCAGCGAGAGATGCTGGTAACCCACTCAACGCGTTGAAATACAATACATATAGCAATATATATAGATATACGAAAACCATTTTGAGCATGAAATATATCCTACGAACTCTAGCTTTAAAACCGGGAATGACTCGATAGATAAGGCCAGACACAAGCAACAGTTATAACAATCATAAGCAGTTCACTAGCAGACAGGCAGTTAAGGCAAGCATAACATTAATCATAACCCATCATAAAAATCCAATAAAACCCATAGTCACATCCAAGATACTCATACACAACTCTCCAATCCAACACATAGCACATTTGTTGGCCCACGGGACCAATCGCATGCCCATACATGAGGGTCAGCGCATATAGTCTCTGCGCCAACACGGGGAGGTCGATCGCAACCGACCGATGAACCGCAGCTCATGTCATAATGTGTGATCGCAACCAAAGAGTGGACCGCAGCCCGACAGAGAATGTCATCTGGATGGCCAGGAATCCCATCTGACTGTAGCCGCTTGAACCGCAGCTCAGGATAATGTCGTCTGAAACCAGATACCCAGTCTGACTGCAGCCAAGCTTCTGAATCAGGATAATGTCGTCTGACTACGCCAGGAATTCCCATCTGACTGCAGCCAGCTTCTGAACCGCAGCCAGGATAACCAATCCGATCGCAAACCGAATTGGGGCAACACACACACATAACACATAGCAAGCACATGCAACCCACATTACACATTGGGAAGGGGATAAGCGTATAACAAACTTATGCGTGATCCATCACATACTAAGAATAGTCCTAAGGGGTTCATACTTCTTCCACCTAGGTCAACGGGATACCAATTCAACTAGCATGCAAATAATAAGACTCATAAACCTACGAACGGTACCCGAAATATCAAACTAGACATAGGCACGACAAACGGAGTCCGTTGGGACACCACGGGGATCGGGAAACATCAAACGGGGAAGCCGGGTCCCGAGGGGGGATTAATTCCAGCGGGTAGCCGGTGGGTGGGGTCACCCGCCGGCTGCCCGCCGGTAACTGTTCCGGGCAGCGGGTCGCCGGTGGGCAGCTGCCCGCCGCCGGCTGCCCGCTGCCGGACAAAAATCGCGTGGTAGGTGGGGTCCCCTACCCCACTGACTCTTTTCACACAATTTTGCCCCGGGAACCGTTGGAACCCGAAACCATGCTTAGACACTTTACACGCAATTAACGACACACGTAGACAATTAACGGATCAATACGAGAAACGAACGGCACATAACCTATCATGCTTTTCTAAACATAATCAACACCCAAACATGCGATTTCCCACCCGATAATCCAAGAATAATATCATATACAACCTAGGGTTCTAATCACTTTTATATCAACAAGAATACGATTCGTCTTCTAATTGCAAGATTCGGTAAGAACAACAATAACATCAAGGATCCCAATTCATCAAGAACACCATAATCAAGAACAACATAATATCAAGAATCCCAATTAATCATCAAGAACACATAATTATCAAGAAACTCCCAATATCAAGATTATCAAGATTCCCCATGGAATCATCAATCAACATCAATAATAATATCCATAATCGCCATTCACAATAATATGGGGAAACCCTAAGGGGAATCATAGCTATGAAAATAGGTTTTGTTGAGACATGGGTTACCTCTTAGCCTTAATTAATTCCTTGGCTATGAAGGATCTTTCTTTAAGCTTTCTTGCTTTCTTGATTTCTCCTAGGGAATTCTTGGAACTCTTTGGGTGGTGAGAGATTATTGTGGTGGGAATTCTAGGTGCCTCCTAAGTTCCTATTTATATATTTAAGACTCCTAATTAGGGGCCTGAATGGTATGGGTTTACTAATTCTATTCCTTATAGGACTAATTGGTCCCATTGGACCATATTAATTAAAGCGATCCTAATCATAATCTGAATAGTAAAAGGCTACTTCCTTTATTCCTAATAGATAACTAGGTCTAGGATTCCTAATTAGGATCTGAATAGTAAAAGGTTTACTTTCTTTATTCCTAATAGGCTTAAGCTCTAATTTTAGGCAAGGGTCCACGGTTCATGGTGGACCCTATTAATTAATTAAAGGGAAACCTAACATAATTAAATCATATTTAATTATTATTAGCGGGAGTTAATTAAATAATAATCCAAGGATTGAAGGCCGTAACACCCGGGGATGTTACATTAAGCGTCTCATTAAAAATCTTTTACGATGCTTATTTCGCGTACAATCATGTATAACATTATATCATGACTTCCTCATGCAAGTTCTGAGTAGTGGCAAACAATATTATGAAAAAAAACGTCATATTCTATATCTTTTGACAAGCCCAATGGCAATCTCTGGTGCAAATTATATATCATACTCTTATGCAATCTCGTGGCAAACAATAAACTCATACGACCTATGCAATCTCCGTGCCAATTATATACAATCATACTCTTATGCAATTAGTGCATAATATACTCATGCTGCATTATGCATCTAGTGCACTGATATAAAATCATGATCTTATGGGGCAATCCTAGTGCAACATATATCATACTCATTATGCAATCTGTGGCAATTATAATAACGATACTCTTATGCAATCTAGTGGCAATATATAGCTCATGCTCATATGCAAGTCTAGTGGCATATATAATCATACTCATCATGGCATTCTGCAAATATACATGGCTCATATGCAATCTAGTGCAATAATATAATCATGCTCTTAATGCAATCTAGTGCAACAATAATAATCATACTCATAATGCAATCTCGTGCAATTATATACTCGTACACTCATTTATAAATTAGAGTACTTTCTGTGGAGGTTTCTTTGTTACTTTCTCCGAGTCTCTCTTGACTCCTTTCCTTTCTCTCAAGTCTTTATTTACTCTCATACTTGAGTCTTTACTCTCTTTCTTGAGTCTCCTGTTGACTTTCTATCTTTTCTCTTATAGTCGTAGACGGTTAGGGTTTCACAGAAGTGCGAACTTATCCCCATCGGGGAACGGCATAATTCCGACCCAATATCTCATACCGTCTACGGAACCAATCTCGTGGTTCCAACTCTGTGGATCAGGTATCGAACTATTAGTGTGCACACCCCTTAACCAGGATTCCAAGCCTGGCGGGAAGTTTCCAACCTCGTAACGTTGGAATACGGCGCGTTACATATACTGGGAGGCAATGTTCATAATAATCTTCCGAAAGGAACATAGTCCAAACCGGTATCCTCCTAAAAAACCTCCACCGATATAGATGATCATAATAACTCTCCATGCATCAATCATGCATGCAACAATCTATTAACTTCGTCAATGCATCAAAGAATGTATACCGACATGCTTATGGTTTTTGAAGTATTCTTGGACTCACGTTGGCCCCTTTATGCATTTTTTGAAATATGACTCATGTGGAAATGTTAAAATGCTCCTAATAACAATGCTTCTATATCATGTATACAACTAACATGAAGTATTTTAAATATATCATCATGCTCGGTTTGCAAAATCAGCACTTTCTATACATTTCACTCAACAAGTATGCTTCTATTCTCATTGATCAAGCAACACACAATTAATCATGCTTGCATAATAGATCATATTCTCAAAGGATCATGCTTCTTTACTCAAAAAATATCATCAGATCACAATAATCAATTAATTCTTCAATACACAGTAAACTAGCAAAATTATTCACTGTGTAGCAATTCTTCACAATATCCTTCTTAACATACTTGTTTTTAATCCAAAATTCAACGAAATCAAAGCCAAAAAACGTGTGTCGAGATGATCCCTAAGATCGAGCACAAGGGTCGGCATCAACACTCGGTCCAAATGACACGTAGCTGAGCCACAAAGGGCTTGGGTCACTGCACAAAAAATCCTTCACAGACAATACTCAGGGACCTAGGGCGGGACCTCTTCAATAGTCCGCCCCTGGAGTCCCGTTGATGCACCGAGACTAGGCAACGGCCCTCCTCTAGGCCGTGCCCTAGTCCCGTGCTACCACGGCTCTAGCCGGCAGCCCTTTTGATGGCCGCGGCTAGGGCCGCCACTCTGATCTGGTGCACACTGTGTTGTGCACCAGATGGCATTTCTCCTGCAATCTCTCATCCAAACAAGTCCAAAACAATCTCAACAACTCACAAACACATGTTAAATCACTTCTAAGCATAAACACATCAAAAAACTCATAGTTTCTACTCATTTCTACTCAAAACTAGGCTTCACAGAGCCAAATTTAAAGAGGAATCCATGGGGTTATACCTCTTGTAGTCTAATCTTCTTGCTTGGATCTCTTCTTCCTCTTGACCTAGCTTGAGCCTCCTTCACCACCTACACTTTCCAAACACACCTTCTATCCTTAGCCTAGAACCTCAAAGACTAAAGAAACCTAGAAGAGAAAAGAGGCTAGAATGAAGGATAAACAAGCTTACTAGGTTGTTGTCTCTCTTTTTGTTCTTGGCAGACAAAAATGCGAGGAAGAGGCAAAGAATGAGATCAGGAAAATGAGATGAAATGAGGTGGTTTATATAGGGTTCAAAACCCTAGGATGATTCACAATGATTGGTTGAGGGCAAAGGGTAATTTCCCAAGCTAAAAGATGATTCCATAATGGATTTTGGATGTCTTGTGGTCCACCATGTAACATGAATCATAGGCTAGAAATGTTATCTTTTACTACTTTGGTGTTGAAAGTGAATTTTCTCAAAAGCTATATGGATGAACACTTGTTCAAAATCCTTTTTGAATTCTCCCGGTCTCACTCAGATAAAATTCTTGATTTAAATCTTGGTACGCGAAGTATCCGAAAACTTAGGAATTTTCGAATGGGATTCATTTCTTCGGTGTCAAATTAATTTTAAAATGCGACAAAATTATTTTATTCAAACACCGATTGATCGCAAAAATTTTTAATGGAGTGAAAAAACTACTTTGGGACTTCTTAATACTGGATTTATAAAATGAAATTTTGAGTTGTTACAACTTGGGCTAGGTAGTTGTACGTGGGGGCAATAACTTTTCAGGAGTCGGATAATGTGTTATGATTAGCCCATTAGCTCATACATGATTAATCAAAGGAAATTTGCAGAGAAAAATTAGAAGACAAAGCAAGAAATTAAAGCATGGGATGTGATCTTATTCATCTCTTCTCTATTATGCAAGAACACACACACACACACAATCATAACAAGTAAAGAAACATGTCTCTAGAGCATCAAGAAGAAACTACTTCACACCCATAACAGAATTCCCAAGACTCAACTACCATCATAATATCATCAAAACATTCACAAACACCAAATCTTAAATAGTTAAATCACTAGAACAAAATAATTTCTAACTTTTTGACATTTTTCCTTAAAAAGGAGCTCAGATTTTTTACCAACATAGAATATTAAACCATTTCATGTTATAAGACATATCAAGTGACTTTTAATATACACTATGTAAGTAGGATTTACAAATAATTTTAAGGAATTAGAAAAAAGACATCAGAAATTTTCAAGTTATAGTGTATGTGCATAGGAAATGGACATACTAATACATAGTAAAAATTTAATGGTAATATTTGTCTTACTTGAAGCTCCAGCTTCTCACCCTCTTGAGTTTTAAAAGTAACTGAATATAGATGGATGCCACTTGATACAAAAGACCTATTGTTAGATATAAATCATATAATTTTCCAACATATCAGGACACAATGGAATATATTTGGACTACAAAAAAAAAAAAAAAACAAAACAAAACAAAAAACAAAAAAACAAAAAAACAAAACAAAAACAAAACAAAACAAACAAAACAAAAAAAAAACAAAACAAAACAAAAAAAAACAAAAAAAAAACAAAACAAAAAAAAAACAAAAATCTAAAACCTCCACACCCTTCATCAATTATCTATGCCGAAATCGATTAGAATCCAACGCCACTCTTGCAATAAAGCTCTTCATTCCAATGATACAGTTGCATGTGTTGTAATATTGTTTGTGCCCATTGGCCTTTAGCTCTTAACCGGTGATTGCAGGATTGATAACAATGTAAAGATAAAAGTCAAGTTAATGTAGAACAACAGACAAGGAGAGCCAAGACATGATTGACCAATCTACAGGATTGACTCGAGTGAATGTACTTCTCATCTCCCCCTAAAGATAACAATCTTTAATTTCTAAATAGCTTAAATATAATGATTTTCCTTTACCTACACATATCAATCTTATGGATATTTTGTAGGTATACATACATTTGCTAACTTGTCACTGGAGCAAACTTTCTGAACAAATATTTTATCACTCTTCTAGAGTTCATGTGGATCAAGGTATTTTATATCATGAAAAACATAACTTATAATTTTTTTATCTGTAACAAGTATGATGACTTCATGCCAAAAAGCATCAACATGAGTATTTGTACCTTGATTTGCTATTCGTTATCTCATCTCATAACTTAACATCATCAAACTCTTTATATATTTCATTGATGTTTACACAAAATATTGACTGAGATAATAAATAAGTCCATTATCAACTCTTTATTGAGCACATAATGATACATATTATTCCTTCTATATGAGGATAATAACCTCATTCGCAACTCTTTAAAAAGTAAATAATGGCACATAATAATACTTTAGTAAATTCTCATTTCGGGAATTAAAATCCATTAGGGATTTTTCAAGATAAACTAGAGGATATATTTAGGATATTTTTCAGAGAAAAACGATATTTGAGTTTCCCAATCACATATAACATTACTAGGCATGTTTATGATAATATATTTTCATACTTTGTTATGGGGGAGAAAATACCTTTAGTCAATTTATTGACTATAAGAAAGATCATAGTTAGTAACTTACTAACTTTTATACTTCTTATTTTGTGATTTTCATTCATCACATTTTATGAAAATCGATAAGGATTTTAAATATAAGTAACAGTTACCCATATAAATATGTGAGTTAATTACCAAAATGATCCCTTGACTATTGTGAAATTACCAATTTAGTCCTCAACTATTTTTTTTACTCAATAAAGTCCTCGACTTTGTAAATGTTAACCAATATAGTCCTCCGTTAGGTTTGGGGCCTAACATCTGTTAAAGTCCAGGGTAATCAAGGAATTTCACCCCTCTCTCATCCACTTTGCTCCCGCGGTCACATTTCTGTTCTGCGAAGCTGGGTGGACGGCCGGAGCCTCCCCGGAGTAATCCGCAGACGGCGTCGGCGGCTCACCTGCCCCATGGAGGAACATCTCCGTCCAACACTCCATCCCCTGTTCCGCTAAGGAACATTTCCTGTTGAATCGCAGAAACCATGTCCCCACCCTGTCCACAATAAATCAGCACATTTGGGTCGTCGTTTCGTTAGCATACCCTCCCGCCGGCGAGGCCACCACGCTCATCGCGATTCTCCGGCGCCATTGCAGATTAAATCTATCCCTCTCCGTATGTTACTGTGCAGGCCTACCAGGTTGAGCTCCATCCTGTATAGAAATTTGTCCCCCACTTCCACTCCTAGAACTGGGCCTGCGGAATTTGTTCTTTGTGTAGAGAGATCTCATCCTCTTCACCTCTCTTACGACTAAGAAATCGATTCTCATAATCATCACAGATGATTCGGAAACCTTTCTTTGTTTTCCTGCGAACGATTCTTGCATATTTCTCTGAATTTGTTTAAAAGCTCCATAACTCTTCTTTCGCCTGGCTTTAAGTTTAACCCTCCTTCATGGGTTTTCACTGAGTTTCTTGAAATCCCTCTAATTTTGGCAACGTAAGAAATGTATTCTCTCTTCCATTTTTTATTTTTTTTTGCTCGTCTTTTTTCTCCTCTCATTTCTGCTTTTTTCTCAGTAAATCTTTCTCCAAAGGAATGAACAGAACCCGTGTTGTCCATACAAATTTGGAAAACATGACTGAACAATACCTTTTTTATTGCTCACTCGTGTTTTTGTCTTGCTCAGTTTTACAGTTGATGCATTCGAGGGTCGTGGATATTTCCGCAGGAACACATCAGCACAAGAGATGCCATGAACCAAGGAATGTTGTTTTGATAGAAGCCTTATTTTATTACAATTGGATTGGATAGTTTAGTTTAATCAAAATTGTTAGATACGGAGTAGTTATTTAGCTTATTCTAAAAAATGGGAAAGTGGGAAGTTCAGAAAATGAAAAACAAAGTGTCCATAGTAATAATGGAGGAGAGTGGGGTGAAATTCCTTTTCTATCCTTGATTTTAACAGATGTTAGACTCCAAACTTAACAGAGGACTATATTGGTTAACATTTACAAAGTCCAGGACTTTATTGGGTAAAAAAAATAGTCGAGGACCAAATTGGTAATTTCACATAGTTCAGGGACCATTTTGTAATTAACTCTAAATATGTGATAACTATACTATTAGCTACCTATCTAATTATTTACTGCTAGTTTTATTGAATGCGGAATATAAAGCATGACTAATATGGGTCTTTGCGAAAAATCCTCAACCCGCCTTTTATTAGCGAGTTGATTTGTATGCCTTAATTGCTATTTCTATCAAACAGTTAGCACGCTGCGGGCGTTATACTACTGTTTATTCTGGATCCAGATTAAGTATATGAACAATAGAGGCAAATATGTTGTCAACAACTATAACAGCTTTGTAAATATCTTTATACACATGCAATTTTGTATCAACCAAATATGGCATTTCCCAAGCCTATTTGGATTGGGTTGTTCCTATTCCCCAGTATTTTATTATTTGTGCACCTACAATTTTACTGGGGGTTTTCGCCTTCTAGACGAATATATTTCAGAATAAAATTTCTATATTCTGGAGTGACGAAATTTCTATACTAGATCTAGTTTGTAAATTCTTAAACCATATATGTTTCTGGCATAATGGCTAGAGATGTTTAGTCCTAGTTGGGGATTCCAATCTTTAAAATATTTTCTATGACTTAGTTCACTCTTTGGATTTCTAGCGAATAATGTGTTCAATGCTGAACTTCTGGTTCTATAAGGCTAAGTTCATGGGTTTGAGATTTTTATCAATTCTCGTCATTTAATGATTAGAAATTCAAATCTCCCCCTATTCCGGGAAAAGATCTTATAATGCCAACCAACATCACTGTTGATTCTCATGATGGGTACATGCTAGAAGGGTTGCATACTAAAAAAAATGAACGTAGATAGGGAAATGCATCATGTACTAGCGTATGTGATATTAGTTGATCAACATATTGATTTTTAAATTTTGAAGGTCCCCACAAAATATTTCCTCAAAATACTTAATTTGCTTTCGAACAAGTTGTATTAAGATTTTGGAACTTTGGTTAAAAAAATGATATGTCTATCTTAAATAATTATTCATGACAATTAGAGAAACAAGTAGAGTAATATGCCTTCTCACAAATTTCAAAATTGACATGAATAGCCAAAAATATAATATATATATATATAATATATATATATATAAATATATAATAATATTATAATATATAATAATCGTAAATAATATGGGCAATAATATGACCATCTATGTTGACAATGAATATGCATACACCAAATATCCTCATGGATTTACTTAAAGGTCTATAGATCCTTAGATCAAATATTCATAACTGATGATTTAGACAAAAAGGTGTCAAAAAAATTAGTGATGTAGTGTTTACCTCTGGACAAAATTTTATTAAAAAATATGCACTATTATTTGTTTTGATACTCAAATTTGAGATATTCAAGATTCAGGACTAATGCCATATAATTTATGATAACTAGCACCATCATATTGCACGAATTTTGATAAATAAATTATTGACTTCCAAATCAAAATTAAGTCAATTTGACATTAGTATATAAATTGTCTAGTGCTATTATCATATTGTCCTACTGATATAGTCCATTTTACTTCCAGCGGATTTATTTTTTGGATCCAATCCTCTTTATTAAAATAAAATACTCGATAAAACTTTTCCCTAAAAGAAACAATTGCCATAATTAAGAAATGTAAATGGCCCCCGATGGGAAGAGAAAGGGGAAACGTAAGCTCATCATCAGTCATCCCCTACCCTAAAAATTAGGGATTCATGTCGTCAAAAAACGCATCAAAATTTTCATCCCTTTATCAAATATTTTCACCCGTAGCCAACGCAAGGGGAGGGAGAGAATAGTGAGAAACGCCGACCGCATGGAGAAGAAGATCGTCGGAAGGGAGCCGGCCAGGCTGACGGCGGGAAGCAGCGCCGATCGCCCATTGTCACGGCCGTCACTACCGCTCTCCGTCGCCGACCAGACCGGAGGTCTCACGCGTCGGCATAGCCGCAAAACACGCCGATTGTACCCATCACACCGATCGATGGTGCAGATCGAAAAAAATTGGAGATTCATCGCCCAGAAACCACCGCATCACCGAGACGCGTGCCGTCGCCAGGATGCAGATCGGAGGAAAAAAAATAGCGGCAGTTCGACAAAAAAAAAGGTATAGATGATTCTTTTGTTCGAAAAAAATACACATACAATCGATTCGACTACAGATTGTATAAAATGTATCAATTGTTCACTACAAATGCTTGTCGAAAAGAATCAGGCCTGTATTTTTATTTATTTGAAAAACTGTGTATGCCTGAAATATATAATTTCTTTCAAATTTGAAAAAATATGAATTCGTTGCATACTGCGGAAAAATAATGCATATACATGAATTTTTTGTTATTATTTTGAGAAACTACATGCTGAGAAGAAAAAAAATTCTAGTCGAAGGTGTCGAAATTGTCTAATTTGAAAAAAAAATTGAAATTTTTGTTTGTTCTTGTATTTTTTCGGTAGTTCAAAGCAGAAACAATATCTTGCATAGAATCAATATAACCATATCCACAGAATATAAATATCAAGTATTTTAGCAATTCGGATGAAAAAAATGGCATGATATTTGGCCTATAAATATCCATAATGGAATTGAAATAATAAGGCAATATGCATAAAGCAGGAGTCAGTAGATACTAGGCAGATTCCTAGAAAAAAGTAATCATATCATCATGTGCATATATTCACAGAACATATACATAAAGTTACGTTCACCGAGCGGCTGATAACGTGTTGTAATATTGTTTGTGCCCATTGACCTTTAGCTCTTAACCGGTGATTGCATGATTGATTACAATGTAAAGATAAAAGTGAAGTGAATGTAGAACAATAGACAAGAAGAGCAAAGACAAGGCCGGAATTTTATTCAACCATCTATATATCATCGTACACCATAACACCTTTATATATAGTGTACAAACATAACGGAAGATATAATGGAGACATAAATATACATGAACCGTTACAACGGTTTATATACTATATAATGTCCTAATAATGATTATATTATAACAGCATGCACATAATTTGAATATCGTTTGGGATCATGATCACCTTATTCCATGGTATAATTTCAATTGTTATACCATGAATCAGGATCTACCTTGCAAGATAGACCTTGGTCCTAAATGTGTATTTTTAGTATTCATATTGTGAACATCTAGAATATAAATTGTGTTGTAAGTTTTGAGAATTGGTAATACTATATAGGGTCATTAAAATTGTGAATTTTAAACTCGGATCCACTTTGTATATCTTTGAGCTCAGATCCACTTTGCATGGTGGCCCAAGTCCATAGAATAATTTGTCGTATAATTTGGGAGGATAGGCCTGTCAATCATTATTGCATGGACCATGGTCCACACAATTGTGTTAATCATAAATAAAAATACATTTTAATATACTAAGGGTACATTATTTATGGGCAAATTATATTATGCACCGCGGTGCATAATCGATTATGCACCGCGCGTTTTTTTTTAAATGAAAATAACAGTGTTTTTTCGCCGTTTCGCACCCTTTTGCAAAAAGTAACTCTGTTATTCAGTGTCATTTTGTATACACTGCAGTTTCAGTTGAACACAACTACAGTTTCATTTCGATATAACTATAGTTTCATTCGATATTTATAGACTCAAATATGTGAAAATGTTATTTAATTTTATTTATATACACTATAGTTTTATTAAAACACAACTACATGATCATTTTGATATAATTACAGCTTCATTGTACAATATACACTCAAATATGTGAAATGTTATTCAGTTTCAGTTTATATACACTGCAGTTTCATTTCACTATAACTACAGTATCATTTTGATATACTGCAGTGTCGGTTTGATATACTGTAGTGTCAGTTGGTGTTTAATACACAAACAAGTGGACTCCGTTAACTCTAACGGCGGGCCGTTTCTTTACTTAAATAAAACGACGTCGTTTTGACAGTGTCGGTCTAAACACACTGTAGTGTCTGCCGCGCGGTGCATAATATAACGACCCGTAATTCAATCTATAAATGATATTTCTCATCTTTTCTTCACTCTTATCACATTATAAAACTGCAGGAAGAGCTGTTAATTGTTGGACACATATATTTAGCATAATGGTGCATGGATCCTACTGTTGTCTTCAGAGAAATTGCTTATTGTTCTCCATCTGATATCCTAACATCATGGTATACATACGTAATGCCTGCCTAATTGGAATTTTGGTGGTGATACTTAAATATTTCCACATTTAAAAAATTGCTTTGTGCGGTTTCAATTATTTGAAGGGGAATCTGGTGTGATTCTTTAAAATTTTCCAAAAAAAAAAAAAAAAAAAAAAAAAAAAAAAAAAAGCTTTGTTCGGGTTCTCAAATTTCTTTGAGAAAACTCACATATACTGGTAATAGTCTAAAGTATTAACATACAAGATTTTTGCAAGTACTTGGGATTTTTAGAATAGTATAAAGAGATGTTGAGCACAGAAATAACTATGAAGTAGTAAACCTATGATGCATAAATTAACTCAACTTAGCATAGCTCCAGAAATTAAAGCATGATGAAGTACAGTGTACTAAATTCTAGGAAAAAAAATTATTGCCATTTACATACATAAATTAGTACTGCTTTGCTTAGATAATTAGAATCTGGTGAAACTGATATTATTACATATCCATTATAAACCAATGACCATTCTGATGCATTTATAAATTTGTATTTCATATAATTTGAGCCTACTATAATCACACTTTGCTCTTGATGATTTCAGGTTTCAATGTGATGAGAACAACCAAGGGTGTATACATAATTACATATTAAGCAGTCTTCCCCAATCACCCCTCTCTGGATCAACCCTTTCCCAAATCAAAGAAAAATATAAATTAAATATTTACCTTAGTTTCTTGGTATTTCTTTATGCTTGAATGTAAAAGTGGAGAGGTAAATGTGAGGTTTCTCTCCAAGGAGATGTGGTATTTATAGGTTTCCCTGCAAAATGTTGATGTTAAATAATAAATTATTACTTTTTGGCACTTCTTCACATAACGTGTGAAATATACCACATGGAAAATTGTTGAGACTTATAATTAGCCTGGAAATGAGCCAACAACGCCACACGTTATGTCAATCAAATATGGATTCAGAACATTAAAAATAAATTAATAAATAAATCACTTGTTCCTGTTTGAAGCCAAAAAGGAGTTTAAAAAATAAAAATGATTTACTTTTCACAAACACCAAACGTCGTCGTCGGTGATGGGCGGGAAAATGCTGGAATTTATTTGCATCCTTTTGCTTCTATATGTTATAGATATAGATTCCTATATTACTGCTACCAAAATTTAAACCTTGAAAAAAAAGCTTAAAATGATATAAAATGGCATGTTAAGTGTCTATTTTGCGGTGCAATTATCAGTGGGTCCACTTCCGATTTGGGTCGGATAAAATGGATTCGGGTACTTCGTAGTGAGACGAAGAGATGACCACGATAGGTGCATGGGCCGAAATTGTGGTCTCGGGCCAAAGAGGCCGAGATAGACAAGGCACATGGTCGAAACTTCCAGTTTCGGCCATACACGACCTGTACTGCTTTCTGTGACCGTTGGATTTTCAATTCTTACTGTTACGAATTAATTCAATCTTTAATTTTGAATTCAAACTCATGGTAATGGTGGTGTTGCCAGGTGTAGTGGGGGTGCCTTAAGTGCCATTAAGAGCTATTTAATCTTCAACCCAATATAAGAGAGGGTAGAGGAGAAGATTTTATACACAGAAAATTGCACACGAAACATTGTTTCCCAGCCTAAAAATTACTGTTCTACTCCTTCTTTTGCCGTACTGGTCATAACATGTCTTGCTCGCAGATTCTTCAAGTCTTTTCTTGCGGCCTAGGCAGCCAGACGCTCCTAGCATTTTCCGGGAGGCTGTAAATAAGGTTCTTTCGGCCCGCTGCCTCACTACTCTTGCAAAACAACCCTAAAACTAGGCAATTGTCATTCTTCAGAAATAATATCAATTTTTACTTGATTATTATTTGTTTTCTACCAACGGTTCCTACAATCTTAAAACCTTATTTTTTGTTTTCCGTTGGTTTTTTCTCTAATTTCCTTGAAGAAATGGAGAACCCGGAGCTGCCAATCGTTAACAATGGGGAAGAAAATGTTGTTGAGAACAACAATGGAGGAAACGGCAAACAATGTTGCTAATTCCCAAGCTACACCAGTGAACGTTGTTGGGAGCACTGAGGGATATATTCCCATGTCACGGGTACCTTCGGTACCGAGTGGTTCGGCTAAAAAACTGGAGAAGTTCACCGGTGTTGGTTCGAACTTCAGAGGTTGCAACATAAAATGTTGTTCTACCTAGCAACTCTCGGGTTGGCAAGGTTTTTGTCCGAGAAGGTTCCCGAGTTGAAGGAACAAGACACAACCGTGATGGTAGTGGGCTATTGGAAGGATTCAGACTTCCTTTGCCGAAACTACATCCTGAATGGATTGGTGTGACACGCTGTATGATGTATATCGAAAGATAAGCACATAAAAAGCGTTGTGGGAAGCTTTGGATCATAAATACCAAAGTTGAGGATGTCGGCTCAAAGAAATTTGTGGTTGGCCGATTCCACTTCAAATGGTTGATTCAAAGACCGTGCTAAGTCAGGTAGAAGATTTGCAATTAATCTTTGATGAGATCCGTGACGAGGGCATGGTGCTAAGTGAAGCCTTCCAAGTGGGATCTTTGATCCATTTGTTGCCTCCAGGTTAGAAGGACTTCAAGAACTACCTTAAGCATAAGCGAAGGAGATGAATCTGGAGGACCTGATACAGCGACTTCAGGATTGAGGAAGGGAACATGACGAATAATAGGAAAGTTCCTAATCGTTGATGGCGCTAAGGCCAACGTTGTGGAACATGGTAAGAGCTCCAAGAGGAACAGAAGGATAAGCGAAAGCTAGGTCCGAAATGTGGCATTACCAAGAACAAGTTTCCTGGTGAATGCTACAATTGTGCAAGCATCGCCACAGAGCATCTGAATGCAAGGCTCCAATGAAGAAGAACAATAGTTCTGAAGCCAATGTTGTTTGGAGATAGCAGTCAGAAGGAGGTCGAGATTAGCCTTTCGGCTATGGTGACCGAGGTGAACCTCGTGGGCCTCAAATCCTCGTGATGGTTCATTGATACCGGTGAACCAGGCACTTATGTTGCAACAGAGAGATGTTCAACACTTGAGACCCGTTGAGGGTGAAAAGTGTGAAAGGGAAACTGAACCACTATAATTATCCATAGTGATTTGTGCGATTTTAGATCGATACAAATGAGAGGTGGTAATAAGTATTTTATCAATTTATCGACGATAGCACACGATACTGCTATGTGTATTTACTTAAAGCAAAGATGAAGCGGTTGATAATTCGTTCTTTATAAGAATGAGTGGAAAACCAACTTAATCGGAGAATTAAGAAGGTTAGAAGCGATAGAGGTGGTGAGTACGAAGCACTATTGGTGACTTCGTGCAAGTGTAGGTATAATACACGAGCATACTGCACTTACTCACCTCAATCGAACGGTGTTGCGAACGAAAGATCGTACATTGAAAGATATGATGAATGCGATGCTTATAAGTTCGGGCCTACCTCAAGATGCGTGGGTGAGCGATTTTTGACAAGTAACTACCTTTTGACAAGTACCCCGCAAGAAGCTCGATAAGACTCCTATGAGTTGTGGAACGGTAAGAAACCTTCTTACCAATACCTGAAAGTGTGGGGTGTCTTGCCAAAGTTTTGGTACCAACACCTAAGAAAATAAAGATAGGTCCTAAGACGGTGGACTATATCTTTATTGGCTATGCACATAATAGTAGTGCTTATCGGTTCTTAGTACACGAGTCTCATAATCCGGACGTAAATGGAAACACGATAATAAATCAAGGAATGCATATTTCTTCGAAAATATATTTCCTTGTAGGTCCAACGAGGGACTTAGTACGTCAAACGAACGTTTGACGAAACATGGATAATGATAGTGGGGATCTGAGAAAGAACCCGAGCTCGAGCCGAGACGCAGTAAGCGGCCGAGAGTTGGAAATCATTCGGTCATGATTTTTTCTAACTTACTTGTTAGAGTACGATTCGGGTGCTCTAAACTTGTTTATTAGAAAATGAACCCGATTTTCTATCTTGTTTGATAGAGAACGATCCTTGAACGTATGTAGAAGCTGTGACTTCCTACGGAAGGACCAATGTGGAAAGAGGCATAAAAAGTGAAGTGGATCTTATCCTACAGAATCACACTTGGTAACTCGTTGATCTTCCTTCAAGTAGTAAACCTTAGGATCCAAGTGGTCTTTAAAAAGGAAGATGAAACCGGATGGTTCCATCGAGAAGTATAGGCTAGGCTTGTAATCAAGGGTTACAGGCAACGTGAGGCCTTGATTACTTTGACACGTATTCTCCCGTGGAGAGAATAAACTCCATTTAGAATGATACTTGCCATAGCCGCATTGCGGAACTTGAAGTTCATCAAATGGATGTGAAAACCGCTTTCCTAAATGACGAATTAGATGAGGAAATCTATATGGAACAACCCGAAGGGTTTCGTGGTTCCGGGCCAAGAAAGGAAAGTGTGTAAGTTGGTTAAATCGCTATATGGTTTAAAACAAGCGCCTAAGCATGTGCACGAGAAGTTTGACCATGCGATGTTTAACTAACGTGTTTAAAAATAAACGAAACTGACAAATGCGTCTACGTTAAAGGAACGATGGACAGCTACGTCATTCTTTGTTTATTGTCGATGAAATACTCATCGTTGGAGTAATGATCGATGATCAAGTCTACCAAACATGTAAATGCGAGATTTGACATGAAGATATGGGTTGGCTAATTTAATCCTTGGGATTAGAATCATTAGAAGACCTTGATGGTCTCGTGTTTGAGCCATCACATTATATGACAAAATCCTTGAGAAATTAACAAGGATGATAGTCAAGTGGCTAGGACAAATTTTGATACAAACATTCATCTAACCAAGAACCAGGGAGAAGGTATTTCACAAGTGGAATATGCCTCGGTTATTGGTAGTTTGATGTATCTTATGAGCTGTACTAGGCCAGATATTCATATGCGGTTAGTAAACTCAGTAGATATATGAGTAACCCCGTGCTATGCACTGGAAGGCAATAGTAAAGGTTATGAGAATTAGGTATATACGTGGATCTTGGACTGCACTACGGGATAATCCGCTGTATTGAAGGGTATAAGCGACGCGAATTGGATATTGATATTAAGGACTCTAAGTCCACGAGTGGCTACGTGTTTACATAGCCGGTGCAGCCGTTGCATGAAAATCCTCTAAGCAAACTGTGATAGCTAGATCCACCATGGAATCTGAGCTGATAGCCTTGGACAAAGGTTGTTAAGAGACTTAACTGCTACGCCATTTTATAGAGGATAGTCTTAATTGGGAAAGACCAGTACCTCCAATAGTGTTGCACTGCGATAGTCAAGCCCAATTGGGAGAGTACAAAGTCATATGTATAATGGTAAGTCTAGACATGTGCGTCGTAGACATAATACCATTAGAAACTGCCACAACTGGTGTTGTCTCGATTGACTACGTAATGTTAAAAAGACAATATAGTGGATCCGCTGACCAAAGGGTTAGGGAGAGAAGTTGTGGAGAAGTTTGACACGAGGAATGGGTCTAATGCCCTTGGACTAAAAAGTTCTATAGTGGATACCCAACCTAGTGGCACCTTAGGTTCAATGGACAACTAAATTATGGAACGGAGCGCGTCACTGTGGGGGGTCTCGGACTCCCTACCACTCCTCGTTAAAACAGTGACTCCCGCAAGAGGTTAGCATGTTAATGCTTTAATGATTCTTTTGAGTATGCGAGATACTCGAGAAAGAATCACCTATGTTAGAGAGAAGTGAGGGTCCCTTCAAAGGAGAATTGTTGGGCACAATTCTTTAGAAACTCTTGCAGAACCAGGATGGTGACCCACGACCAAAACAGGCACACTCATGAGAGCAAAAACATGGTTGGAGATTCCTGTGTGAGATATGTCATCGTCTACACAAACGGCAGTCGGTTCAAAGACATCGCGTTCTACGTACAAAGTAGAGTAAAACATGTCTTCACGAGGGAAGTTCAAAGGGTATAGTGTCCCTACCTATCCTATGCAGGGATCGACGTTTGAAACACAGTTGTTTTTCCGATTTCAAATACCCGAAAATCAATTTTTCATTCATGTGGGGGATTGTTGAAAAAATAGCTTAAAATGAATGTTAAGTGGCTATTTTATGGTACAATTATCAGTGGGGTCCACTTCCGATTTGGTCGGGTCAAAGTGGATTCGGGTACTTCGTAGTGAGACGAAGAGATTGAATATATTGTACGCTCAAAACGGTAATGGGTGAATGAGATATTGATTCTCAAAGTAGACCCATTTGAAGTTGGGAAAATGAATGGAAAAAGTGAGATTTTGTCCCACATTGCTTTGGAATGATGATTTCCCCCCTTATATACAAGAGCTCTTTTGAAGCTTGTAGAATTGTATAGTATAGAGGCTGTCTCGCGCGGGGGGTGGGGGAGGGGGTGAAAATCAAATTCCAACTAGACGAGATTGAAAAAGGCTTGATTCGAGCCCGAGCTCGTGTGCTTCGGTATCATTGACCACGAGAGGTGCATGGGCTGAAACTCTGGTCTTGGGCCAAAAGAGGCCGAGACTAGACAAGGCACATGGCCGAACTTCCAGTTTCGGCCTACACGAAGCCGAGACTAGACAAGGCCATGGCCGAAACTTCCAGTTTCGCCTACACGAACCTGTACTTGCTTCTGTGACTGTTACCAGGTGTAGTGGGGGTTGCCTTAAAGTGCCCTAATAAGAGCTATTTAATCCGTCAACCTATATAAGAGAGGGTATGTAACACCATATTTAATTATGTTAGGTTTCCTTTAATTAATAATAAGGTCCACCATGAACCGTGGACCTTGCCTAAATTAGAGTCCTAAGCCTTTTAGGAATAAAGAATGTGAACCTTTTACTATTCGGATTCTAACTAGGAATCCTAGACCTAGTTATCTATTAGGAATAAAAGAAGTAGGCCCTTTACTATTCAGATTATGATTAGAATCCCTTTAATTAATAATATGTCCATATGGGCCATGGACCCTTATCCCTAAAACAAGCCCTTAATCCTATAAGGAATAGGAATTAGTAAACCCATACCATTCAGGCCCCTAATTAGGAGTCTTAAATATATAAAGGGGATATAGGAGGCACCTAGAATTCACCAAATAATCTCTCACCACCCCAAAGAGTTCCAAGAATTCCTTAGGAGAAATCAAGAAAAGCAAGAAACTTAAAGAAAGATCCTTCATAGCCAAGGAATAATTAAGGCTAAGAGGTAACCCATGTCTCAACAAAACCTATTTTCATAGTTATGATTCCCCCTTAGGGTTTCCCCCATAT
>VALG01006746.1:0-19676 GCA_009835305.1 Ipomoea purpurea
TTAATTAAGTCCTCGCAAGTGCACGAGTCAATTGTAGTTTTAGCGTGCAAAGGCAAGGGTCGAACCCACGAGGAATTGGTACAATGCAATTTAATTAATTTGAAAATAGTTGAATGGAATAAACTAAAGAGTTTAACAAGAAGTCATTGAATAATTAAATCAAGAGTAGACAGAGAACTTAGAAGAAAATAAATAATCAAAAACTAATAAACAAAGGAAAATCGCAGGCAACTTGATATATGTAAGAGGGATAAAAATCTAAGAACATGAATTTAACCAAGCAGTTTAATATCAACCCTTAAAAACAATTATAATAAAGCTTAAATATAATATAATTAATCAAATAACATAAAGCTTAGCAGATTAAAAGCAAATATAATAAATCAACTAACACAAAGCTTAGCATTTGCCGGTAACGCAAAGGTGAAAAAACAATAACACAATATTCAAAGACTTTAAAATCACCAATTTAAACATCATAAAAACCCATTCTCCAGGTAGAAAGAAAGATACAGTGCAACAAGTTAATAAATAAATAAAGACCAGAGAAGAAACCAGAACTTGAAGGAGTTTTATCCCTAGGAATTTGCTACTGCCGCCGTCCTCAAGGAGTTCTGCTGCTGCGAAGACAAACACTCCGCCTGGGAGAGTACGAAGCTACCGCCGCTACTCACGGACTGTCGCCGCCGATCAGAGAAGAAGCTGGGAGCCCAGAACTAGCCGCCGAAAGAGAATTCCGCCAACGATCGGAAATCTCTGCTCGCCGTCTCCGGAAATCTCCGGAAATTGGTCCGGAGAAAAATTGTTGATCTTGTTTCTCCATTGTTGCCACCTTTTATACTGTTCATTCTAACTGCACTTCCGTAATTCTGATGGAGAATAGCCGCAGAAATATCTTAAATCACAGAGAGCCATCGATCTTTTCTCTCGCTCAACCTTTGCGCTATTCAATCGGTTCGTAGTCAACAGAGAGAAGAAGTCTGCAATCCTTTCTTATTGATATTGATATAATAATAATAATAATAATAATAATAATAATAATAAAAATAATAATAATAGAGACCATATATAACTAATCTACAATTATTAAACTCCTACTGAACATGTACTACTAAACTTAATATTATTATGAAATAAATTAAGATCAAAGAATTATTAAACTGACAAAATTCAAATACTAAACAAATTTAATAATAATTATTCTAAAATTGAACAAAATTAATAAAGCTATTAAAAATAATAATAAATAAAAATATATATTATTTAATCAATTAATTATTAATTACAAATAAACTATAAAAAAGATAATATAAAATAACACTAAAAATAATGTTTATCAACTATTGCACATCGGGGATGGTAATAGTTAGAAATTTATGAAATTCTTATTGAGTGTTTATATCACGGGGTGAATAATCACTAAGGTTAGAGATTACAGGAGTAACTCTATATATACTACCTTTGCATTCTCACACTAGTTTAAACCCAAATTGAATAATGCATCATTGATTGGCACTAGGTGATTAAACACTTGGATCCCAAGAATCCCATTTTTGCTTTATTGTTTTCAACAACCAGTTTATTTAGTTTATTCTACTAGTTAATCTTTTACAATTTCCAAATCATCTATTTCGTTACGATTAGCTTCTCTTGAGTAATCTAGTACCTAGTGCTTAGTATCTCACTTCCCTGTGGATCGATTACCCGATACTCCGGGTATTATTTGTTTGCAAATAAACTACAATCAAATTGGCGTCGTTGCCGAGGACATGACGTTTTAGTATTAACATTAGCGAAAGTTTTATTCTAGGAGTCTAGTCAATTTTTATTTTTATTTTATTTTATTTTAGCTAACCGATAACGAGTTTCTTGGTTGAGTTGCGATTTTGTGATTTGCGGACTTGGAATTGTATGCGCACTCGTCCTTCAGGGAGCGAAGGATTATTGCCTTTGAATCCAGAGATTGAAAGCAGGCCAAGCTCCTTAGGAAGCAGAGAAGGATGGCGCAGGGACAGAATCATAACAATATGAATATCGATGAAGAAGGAGAGGGAGTCAACCAACTACCACGAGCTGGGAGGTCTATGTCTGACTACATGCACCTGATGTGGAGGAGTATGGAAGCATTAATGTTCCGGGTGTAAAAGCTAATAATTTTGAGATCAACCAGCTATACTACAGATGGTTGCTTCAGATCAGTTTGGAGGGTCGCCAACAGATGATCCCAATGCCCACATCGCAAAATTCCTGAGGATCTGTAGCACTTTCAAAATTAACGGAGTCCCTCATGAAGCTACCAAGCTTCGCCTTTTGCTGCCCCCATTGACACTCCTCCACCTAATTATATCTGTGGTACTATACAGACTTAGTTCCTATGTTATATCGTGACTATCTTTAATCCCTAAATTATGTTTGAAAAATCTATTTTAACTACCAATACATCACTTAATAAAGTGACTAATTTGATCATTCATGAGTCATGACTAAAATTGTCACTTTATGTATAACTTAGCGGTTAAAGATGGTCACGCATATAGCTCAAAGATTAAATCTCTACTATAAATATAAATGAAAGACCAAAAATGTAATTTTTCCTAAAATAAGATAATAATAATAAATAAATAAATAAATAAATAAGATCGTCAAACACTCTTAACTTTCATCATCAAGTACAAATATTAAACACTTAACAACAATACCACACTATAGTTTCACAAATATAAATAATACACATATATATAGTTTACTATACATAGACTTAAGTAAACACCCATGGTTTGTAATAATTTATATAAATATGAGTATGCATGATATGATGTGGTTTTTCATGTTAAAGTTGAGGAGTGATTCCGGAGTTTGATGAGAGTAATGAGAGTGGTGATGATCATAAGCAGGACAGCAATGAAAGAAGCAATAATGGCGCCGGTACCGTGGTCGCAAAAGGTGTCGAATTTGTCACAAATTCTGCTCCATCTTGCATGGGAATTCCCATCTCGCCCAAGTTGCCCCATGAAAGCCGCGGCGCTCATTCCACCCGATACTAGACCCACGTTTACCTACACATACATGCCAAATTTCCACATGTTATAACAGAAAATAATGATTCTGTTTGGTAACATATATAGTTAGCTTATCAGTTAATTTTGATTTAATTAATCACTATTAGTTGTGTAATTTGATTAAACAATCAATATGAGTGTTTGATTAATTAGTTTTTTGTAATAATTTAATACTTTAAAAATGCTAAAATTCAAAAAAACTACTCAAAATAACTTTTTTTATCAGGTTTTTGAGAAAGTCATTGTAATCACAGCTAACATACAGCTAATTTACTAAACACTTTTCTACAATCATCTAATAATATTAACTAATCAAATTCGCTAACTCAGTCAACTAACAGCTATTTACCAAACACCACCAATGTGTCAAACTACTAATAACAGTCACATTTAGATAATGGAATAATGGACTCATTTTGAATTATTGAACCTATTGGCATTTTTAACCTATTGAAATTAGATTTTGCCCTCAACTTTAAGATGAATTTTTGTAACGTAACTATCGGATTTCTTAGTCATAGTATTCATTAGATCAGAATTACCCAGAATGGTTCCAAATTGAACCAATTGGTATTACTAACCAACTTCAGTAGCACACACGTTAGACCTCTATATTATGGTAGTCAATGAACCCCTATATAAGGTCAGGGCATCCATAGCAATGGTTTTTTCTTAAATTTTGTTAGATTAAAAAATCAAAGATGATTTTTTATTGATGTGGAACATTGTTTTTTCTTGCTTAGCTTTTTTCCTCCTGCAATGTAAAGTTTTTTATGAGTCTCATCCAATAGAGAAATGGCAGCAAAGCACTAACGGGCGCACATTCAACGTCAAGCGGGCCCCCGTGCAGTACAAGCGCCCGCTAGCGCCTCTTACTAAAGCTTTTTATTTTTATTTTATTTTTTTTACTTTTCAGCAGATGTGTCAGACTTGTTTTTGTTTTTTTTTTTTCTTTTTCCTCTCTCCTCTTTATTTCCTCTCTCCTTGTTGGCACATAGATTGATAAATAATAATTAAAAAAAAAAACCATGAAAATACCTAGCCAATGTGGTTGCTCTAAGTCTCTAGACAAATTTTTACATTTGATCCTGAGATAAACAAACTTTAATAACACACCCTGAACAGATTTTGAGTCTATTTCACCCTAAACTTGGAGCGAACTTCTATAGCACACTGTACCGATCAAACCTCTTGTATAGTACTCCGTACTAATTAATAACGTAACCATCATACCTATATATAAGTTGACGATTTTAATTTGGCTAAATCTATATATCTTTAAGTAACTAGACACATTGTAATGATTTTGACTACCCTAAACTTTTTTTCTTTAATATAATATTAATTGTTGTGGTTTTTGGTTGAAAAAGTTTAGGTCATATGTATATAGCATACGTAAGATGGAGATGGAGGGGTAGCATGTGTATATTACCGTATCTAGAAGTGCAAGCAGAAGGAGGCGTATTCCCTTAAACTTGAAGTCATACTTTGGCCCAATGACTTCAGTCACCAACATCAGCAAGTTATGAAGGCTCCCAAGTCCATTTGCTATCACAAAAAACCTGCAATATATATAATGCAGTAGCTGTTAGTTAGTAGGTTTGACTAGTTGATAACATTAGCTGATTATAGAAGATTATTTGGTAAATGAGCTGTTAGCTGATAGTTGTTTACATACAAAGGCCCCTGTTTGGTAAAATGGCTGTTAGCTGATAGTTGTTAGCTGTTAGCTGATTGTGTTAATTAGAGGGTATAAATAGTTAATAACATTAGCTGATTTTAAAAAAGTGTTTGGTAAATTAGGCTGTTTGGTATAATTTCTTTTCTCAAAAGCTAATTGAAAAAGTTGTTTGGAGTACCTTTTTAAATTTTAGCCTTTTGGAGTTGCAAAAAGCTAATTACCAAACATGTATATTGATAGTTTAACTAAATGAAACAATTAATAATGGTCAAATAAGTCAAAATTGACGCTATAGGGCAATTTTTTACCAAACTGGGCCAAAATGATTTTCTCAAAAAGCTGATTTCGAAAAACTGTTTTTGAGGCATATTTTTGGAATTTTAGCATTTCGGAACGTACAATAAACTGTTATAAAAAGCTAACTTAAACAAACACTCATACTTGATTGTTGTAACTAAGTCAAACAGCTAATAGTGGTTAAATAAGTCAAAATTGACGGATAAGCTAAGTATGTTACCAAACATGACGAATAATATAATGTATGTGTGATAATGGAGTTGATGAATTACATACAGAAATGCTGGAGTGTGTTGAAACTTGGCAGTGGAGAGTGGCTTGGATGGGGAGTTGTGCCAATGGTGGCCACCACAATAGTTTTCTCTTCCTTGTTCATAGCCATCGACCACCGTGGCCGCCACCGTCCCAAACAGTGCTAACACCCTCACCACCAAGCCGCCGATCACCCAATAATGATCCCTTGCCTTTTGTGCCTCTGCAGGGGGAGCCTTTTCAACTCCATTTTCTTCTGCCATTTTATGATGTAGACCAGATTGCTTGGTCACGTTGGTGTAGATAGATAGAGATGGAGCTAGAGATATGGGTAGCTAATATATAGAATGGGAGAAACTTAATTACAATGCATAAATTTGTTGAATAAATTGAGCAGCTAAGCAAAGCATTCTGATTTTCTTGGGTTTGACAAACCAATCTGCAACAACTTAGCTTGTAGTATATCATCATGGGAATATAATATAATCTAGATAGGTTGCTGAGAATTTGCTAATGGATGCACCCGCCACCATTAAACAATAGAATTATTAATAATCAGCACTAGCTATATATATAATACTTTATTACTGGTTTGCTTGCACAAAACACTTTTCTCTACAACACCACAAGAAAAGATAGATTTGGAAAACAAACCTACTAAGTTGGCTATGGGAAGAAGATTTAGTTGTATCATCTAACAAAATCCTACCAAACAACATTGTAATTCTAAGATAAATCCTGATTTACAAAACAAACTAAATATTTAATAATGGGATCTCAAGGACATCTTGGAATAATGAATCTAACTGTCCTGTCAAATGACTTGCATTTAGGGTTAGTGTTCAACACCAACACTCAATCATACATGCACCAGCCATAACCACAAAATAGATGCAATAATCCCCATGGCATGGTTTTCTTGAAAGATTATGTGCATCACATTTGATTAAACTCATACTTCAAATGGTACAGATATATATATATGTTGTTCCACTATATAATAGAGGGCAAAATCACATCATGAAAACGTAATATCTGTAGCCATAATTCCGACGATGAACAATCATACAAAATGCTCAAGTCCCAAGCGCTCAATCATTTGGAAGATGTGAACTCGGTTCAAATTTCACCCAAGAATCTTCATAGATGAATTGCGTGCTTTATAATATTGAACTACAAATTATTACATACATAATATGTACCATCCATCTCTACACTCATCTCTCCAATAAAGCAAGCCACATTCCCAAACGCCATCACTAATGAGACCAACAGGTGGAATTTTTGTTTCGTCGAAAGGTCTATGTTGTCGTCGTCACACCAACAACAACATTGCTCACCTATAAAGTAAGTTTCAAAACATAAATGGCATGGATACAAGGTATGAGACAAAAGTTGAAGTAAAGGTGGAGAAATTAAACCGACCAGCTTCCCACTTTCATCAACAGACATGGGGTTTTGAACAACAACAGTTTGATTCTGAGAACGGGGTGCAGCCTGCCACAGATAAAACAAGGAGTTCACATATGAATTCTTATCAAAATGGTTTAAGGTGCAATTGGTGTGAGTAAAATACAACAGAGTAAAAGCTTACTGTGGAAGAAGGTGGGGCAGATGAAGATGTAGCAGATCCATTAGGTGGGTGGGAAGGAATGGGCACTCTTGCATCTCCCGCCTGTGAAGTCATATATAATTATTATTATAGTAGTAACAACAATAACAATAACAATAATAATACAAGAGAGTCCGGGACTACATTAGGTCCTCGACTATACTAATTTTTCTCAATTTCGTCCTAAACAACTTTGGTGACCTAATGTAGTCCCAAACTTCTGTGTTTTTGTTAAATTTAGACCTCCGTTTGTTACTTCATTAAATTGGTGTCAAATAAAGTGACAATTTAGTAATCTCAATATTGACCTCTCTTTACTCCCAGCCCTACGAAGTGCGAAATCCCTCTTTCTATTACGAATTACTCCCAGACCTGCGAATCAAATTTTATATTCGCAGGTTTGAGAGTAATTCTAGGATTAATTCGTAAAAGAAAAAAGAATTTCACACTTTGTAAGTCTAGGAGTAAAAAGATATCAATATTGAAATTACTGAATTATAGTGGTTTTTCTCAATTTCGTCCCAAACAACTTTGGTGACCTAATATAGTCCCAGACTTTTGTGTTTTTGCTCAATTTAATCTTCCGTTTGTGATTTCGTTAAATTGGTGTTAAATAAAGTGACAATTCAGTAATCTCAATATTGACCTCTCTTTACTCTCAGCCCTGCGAAGTGCAAAATCCCTCTTTCTATTACGAATTACTCCCAGACCTACGAATCAAATTTTATATTTGCAGGTTTTGGGAGTAATTCTAGGAGTAATTCATAAAAGAAAAAAGAATTTCGCACTTCGTACGTCTAGGAATAAAAAGATGTCAATATTGAAATTACTGAATTGTCCCTCTATTTAAAACCAAATGGACAGAATAACAATCAGATAAAATTGAGTAAGAACACAAAAGTCTGGGACTACATTAGGTCACCAAAGTCCTTTAGGGATGAAATTGAGAAAAACCATTATAGTCGAGGGCCATTTTGGGTATTAACTCAATAATAATATGTATATTATTATATACATATATACAGGATTATAGATGGCATCTGTAACGAAATAAAACTAGAAATCTGAAGACTGTATACGACCCATTAAGTTGTTAAAACCATTCTATATAGCATGCACAAATGAATCCAATGGATATAAGCATTAGCCGATTCTGTTGCCTCAGGCTTTTCTGTTAAATAGTTAAAATACATGTTTACCTAAAAATGCCCAAGTTTTTTTTTGTTGTTGGATTTAACATGCACCACTTTATTCTTTATTGAGCAAATTTCAATTCTAGTCCTCGACTATTGTGGTATTGCCACATTTAGTCCTACTCTTTTAATTTTTTCCTTATAACATCTTTGACTTTCATTCACTTGCCACAATTAGTCCACCATTTAAATTTCTGTCATGTCACCGTTTAATAAAGAGAACTAACATCTTAGTTAAAGGTGGGAATAACAAAAGTTTAAGTGAAAGACTAATTGTGGCAAACAAATGAAAGTAAATGATGTAATGAGGCAAAATTAAACGAGTAGAACTACGGCAATGCCACAATAGTTAATGACTAAACGTAGAATTTGCTCTTTTTTTTTTAATCCATTAATTGCTGTTTTAAGGCTTCCAATCTTTTCCCTCAAATAAGATTATTGAATAACATAAACACTGTTAGATACTTAGATTATCTATTGCAGCCTCTCATCTGCACAAAATACCATTATTTACTGCATTTGTTATCACTTGATGCTAGAGGAAGAATTTTTCAAAAGATTATATTTCTTAGACTCCACTGGGATCAAGCAAATATGCTGCTGTTAGACCCCAAAAAAAAATATATATAATATATATATAATATATTGAAATGAGAAGGCACTTCTCATTTCAAATGGAGAGTGAAAAACTGGAAAATTGAAATAAACACAGCCAATGTGTTTCCTATCCCACCTAATTTCTTGTGACCAACCCCATACACCCAGGCTGAGGGCACTCAGTCATCCACACTTATATGATTCATCTCAACCCATCCTTTGATTCCTTTCTCATCTCAATCCCAAACCTTTGACCTTAACTTACTACACTTTGACATTTACTCAAGTTCAACTACTCATCCCACATACCCCATCAATTTCTTATAACAAAAACAAAGGCTATCTTGTTTTTGCATTTTCAACCTCCATCTCATATCACCCACCATCCCCAGTAATCATATCAACGATCCCACCCAACTTTTATTACCAACCCCACATGGCCACATCTACACCATTTGACCCCAGTCATCCACACCTTATATGATTTACCTCCTCCCTCTTCAACTCATCTCCTTTTACTCCCACCCGAAAACCTTTGACTTAATGTTTCATATACACTACAATTTGACCTTTACTCAAGTTTGGCTAATCACCCCCACCATATCCCTACGTACCAACTCACCTCACCCCATTTTTAAGCACACCGCACCCACCACCTCCTTTGATCTACCTACCTTAGAAAACCTTCCATCAATGTCATCTTTATAAAACACACACATTCACAAATGGCCCAACAAATAGTCTATGCCTTTTTCATTTATGCGCTTTCATTGGGTACATCCATGAAGTGCATCCCATTTATGCGCTTTCTTTGGGTACATTCCATGAAGTGCATCCCACATTCCCATGCAAGCACACCATCATCATTTATCAGAGAGAGGAACCAAGGAGAAGGTAATAGGTATAGTAACATAATTTTGTTGCCCAATGATTGAAAACCATAAATTGCACAGGGTACATAAAAAGTATACTCACATTAACATTGGTGATGAAGTGACATACTGCACACTTAACTGATGGAGCTCCACATGGATACATCAGCATTGTACGACAGTTCCCACAATTGATATGAGCAAACTGATTTGGTCCTGTAAATCAGCATCTAATCACATTAAAGAAAGGAGAGGAGAGGTGGAGAGAGAAGAAAGCATAAAGATCACATCTAGGAAACAATAAAACCTCAAGCTAAAACAATTCTATCTAATCTAGGAACCCTCTTAACATGACTAAACTTTAAAGTCATAAATCCCTTTAAGCCTCACCACTCATTTCATACTCTCTGGGGCATCTCCACAATTTAGATTCACTCAAATGGCTGCTGATAATTCAACATCACTATATTCCAGCTTCAGTTCCCATATTACAGTATTACACTTTGCAATAAATTAGCCTCATTTGTTTACTGACTACTGTTGACCCTCAGAACATCCAAATTCCAAATGAGGAAGAAACTTTTCACAGCATCATTTAAACAATTGATTAATATGTAAATTACTAAATTCCATTATTTTTATTTTGATTTAAAAAAAAAAAAAAAAAAAAAAAAAAAGTCAAGATACATAGTGATATTTGCTTATATAGCATCAAGTCCATCAATAATTGCCATAATAATACACATATCTTATTGGATCTAACACAATGCTTAATTGATAAAAACATTTCCAAGAAAGTGAAACAAATCAAAAAAGAATTAGAAAAAAAAAATCAAAATACAATTTACTTTTTCAGATTGAAAAAGTTACAGCATTTGTAATAAAGTTCAGATTTTTTTTTTTTTATCTATACAATTTCTTATAAGCTCATGTAGTTTAAGAATATCATAAGCTGGGTAATTAACTTGCGCAAATTAAGTTTCTTTTCAACATCACAGAACATCTTCTTCCACCAAACAAAAGTAAAGGACTTCTCTGGACTTCTCAAGCACAAGGAATATTAGTGAGGCTTTTAGAATGAAGTTAATTAATGGTAAAATGCAATGCAGGAAATGAAATTTAAGGTGTAATTCTCTCTAATCTAGGAACCCTCCTAACTTTGCCTAAAATTTAAGTTGAAAATCCATTAAAGCCTCACCACTCATCTAATATTATCTGGGACATCTCCAGAATTTATATTCACTCAAATGGCTGCTGATACTTGGACATCACTATATTCCAATTTCAGTTCCCATACTGCACTTTTACCACAAATCAACTTCAGCATTTACTGACCACTCATTTTTCCACAGATTCATTCAACATCAATCCAGAGCCAAAGAAAATATTACAAGGAATATTCATTTCATGAAGCAATACAAAAGCTCATTGATGTAGAATGAATCAGTGGAAAAATAAAAAGGGAACTTCCGTGGTTTATCACACACATATTTTTTAGATTAGTATCACAAAAATGGAAAAATCAGCTTAGTTTTGCAGACGTGTACTGTGTTTCTATGTGGTGGGCAAGTAATATCATGGAATAGTAAAATTCAAACAGAACTACAAGAGCTGGTAGTCAAATATGTAAAAATGGAAAATGGTGGAAAAGTAGGAAATGGTCTAGAGGTTAACGATGGTATTTAAAACTCTGATCAGAACCATGCAGCATAAGAGAAAACTTCTTTTATAAGTAAATGTGAAAACATAGCAATTTGGTGCTGAAAAAATATTACAAAGAGCATTATACTTTTAGAGACCATAGGTGTCCATAAATTTCACTAAGTCATCCATTACTTTCCTTTAGGCCAAAAGAGTAAAATTGATCAGAATCTAGTCCTAATTCTATGTACAGAAGTCTAATCTTTCAAAATATTTGCTATTCATGCTTCATGGTTCTCCATAAGGATCATATTGTGCAAAGGGTTGTTTCCACATTTTTCAAACAAAAAAGATCTACTCATAAGTCATTATATCATCTTGGAATTGATTATATACTAGACATAACATATTAGCATTCAAACTCTGTGACAAATCTTTTTAGCAACCCAAATTTAACTGATTACCAGTTGCAATACATTATATCAAATTACTGTATCTATTCTTTCACTCTCCACTTACAGAGACATTTCAAATATCTCATAATCAATCGCAGATCAACAGCATAGAACATAACTAGAGCTTAAACTTCTATTAACTTGAGGAGCTACATATGATGCTAATCTCGCTCAAACATCATATCATGACATTTCAACAGTCAACACTTCCAACTTGTGAATCACCCATTTTTATAAGTTAAAAGTAATTTTATTAAATTAAAGGAAACACATAAGTGATACAAAAGACTCACAGTGAACGAATTAGGTTTAAAACCCTCAAAAGATCAACACACACATCCATACCTAGGAAAACACATTCTTTTGATAATCACACGACTTTCCAACAGAAGAACAGAATTATTCACCATGCAGATCTATGTTAGTCTTTATGTCTAGTCCTTTTTTATAACCATACTAAATGTTAATCTTTCATATCATATGAAAATAAATCTTGATATTCTTACCTGGCACAAGGTTCACCGTATGACAGCAGGAGCATCTTACACTGGTTGCTCCCCGTGGATGCATCAGAAGTGTGCGGCAACCCCCACATATCAGTTGAGCCATCTGACCCATCTCCATTCCTTCATAAAAGGCAATATTTTAAATAACATTGCAACGAACAGAAATATGCTCATCCAGTATGAACTGAATCATGGTATTTTATGTAGCAAAGCCACTTTTACAATGGCATTGGAGTAACTCATGGTATTTAATGTACATGTTTATTAAGATTTGTGAAAAACACTGAGTATTAAGTGAAGCCCTGAACAACTCTCCATTAAAATATTTGCTACCATGTAACAGTTAAGATGCATACTGTGCAGCCTAGTGTAAAATTAATGTGCATACATGAAACCTAATGATCAATGGAATAATCAATTAATATTGCAGGCAAGCACCCCCCCCCTCTCTCTCACATTTCCTGTGCTTCTTGTATAGTTGACATACCCAACAGTTTTCTCTCTCTCTCTCTCTTTCTTGCTCTCTTTTTTCTTATATTTTGCTCTTCCTCCTCTTTTCCATTCTCCTATATTCTCTCGCAGGAATGGATTAGTAAGATCATCAAGTCCAATCAAATTAAAATAGTTGCTTACACACTTTATGCCAAATATATTGATGATTCACAAACACAGTCAAAATTAGATATAAGTAACCAAGACCAAACATTCACTTCTATTTTCTCTTCTCATCTTCCTTTAAAGAGGAAAGATTGAAACTACCCAACATTAAGGATCTTGTGACAAGAAGCAAATATACCAGGAGGCGGCACAGGAGTGAGGGCATTGCACACTGCACAGCAGACATTTGTAGCTCCTCTGGGATAAAGAAGAATAGTCCTACACCCACTGCAAACCAACTGGCTCTGCATATCTGTGCCAAATGCTACCACATAAACCGATATTTCAAGTCCCAAAACTTTCTAATTACTATGAGGATTAAAAAACAAAATTCAATCTTTTGCTGATAATAGAAACAAAATTTCATTTTCAAGAAATCAAACTAAAATTTGAGAACCCAGAAAGAAAATTACAAAATGTAAAATCAGCTTAAGCCGATAAGGGAAAAATTTATGGAGAAGAATAACTCACCAGTGACGATGTGAGAAATCAGACGCCCAAACAGCGAAGTTTATATATGCAAGCAAACACAATACAGACAACAAGCGATGGGCAATGAATCTCCAGAAATCCAACAGTGCGTATCCGATTCGATTCTGACGTGCAAATCTTATCCAAATTTCTTTATATTTTTAATTTATTTTCCTCAATGTCATGAACAACACACAAAAAGAAATGATACCCTTCTCCGTAAAAAAAAAAAAAAAAAACTACGGATTATGCACGAGTTGATATCCTTTTGACTTTTCCAGGGAGATCAATTGATCAAAACTGAAAAGAAAATCAGATTCAACGGCAGAAAATTATTGAGAATTGAAAACAATGGAAAGTAGCGATTACGATTCTATGGTGTTTGGTTTCTTTTTCCGGAGACACAGAGAGGATTTCTGGAGACAACCCGTTCAGATGGTGGTCTCCACATCTGTGTCCCGAGTCAAATTGGATATATTTATACAATTATTATTATATTTAAAAAATAAATACTGAGTATAATATTTTTAAATTTTCAGCTATAATACTTCTCATTTTTAGTTAATGAAATATAAATTAAATTATTTATAATTTTTTGAGTCCTATTGATTATATTACAATATAGTATATTGAAATACAAAGAGGCAATATCGTCATTAGATCACAAGGTCATTGTCATGGGCAAATAATTAAAAAATTTATTTATAATTTAATATTTTAAAAATTTAAATTTTTATATTAATATATATAATTGATATATTTAAAAATTACATTAAAAGTATTTTTGAGTATTAAATACAAAAAGTTCAATTTAAAAATAAAATAAATAAATAAAGAAAAATAGAGAATTAATTTGACTAATACAGAGTAAATAATAAACATTATAAGTAAAATATGATAGATGTAATTTTATTTTTTTTTGTTAAAGTACATCATTACATGTGAGGAATGACATGACACTTACATTATCACTGTCAAAATATGATATTTATATGTCAATTCATATATTATTTTATAAATATTAAAATTAATTATTTTATCACTAATATGTTACATTAATATATTTAAAAATAAATAATTACATATATCTTCATATTCAAATTTGAACATTCAACCTATTATATAACATAGACTATCCACTATCACTTTATAACACACTTATCTTGTCATTTTATTGTAAAATATGATTAAATGTCACTATAAAATAGGGATGTAAAACATTTTATTTGTATTTAAAAAGTTTCAAAAAATTTAGAAAACATAAATTAATCTGTAACAGTTTTTACATTTATATTGATGAAAGATTAATAATAATGAATGAATTTGTAATATTTTAATTTACTCTAATCTATAATATTTTAATAACTTACATTTTATATTAAAATTCATATTACTTATTTGTATATTAAAAAATATTAACATTAATAAAATTTTATTATGAATTGCGATTTAATTTAATTTATTTGGTTAGCAGCGAATTCGCCATTTTTTGACGAATTTGACTAAAATCAACGTTTTGACTTAATTAATAATACTAATTCTAGTGTTTGGTTATCAGCGATTTAGAACAACGATTTAGCTCCAAACCGCAGCGTTTGGGTTGGCGTTTTTGGGAAGGTTAAAACCTTCCCCAAAACACCCTCCTCATTTATTAATAAAAAAATTTATACTGCATTAGAAGCCTGAGGCTTCTTTAAATTTAAAGAAGCCTCAGGCATGGGAGAGAGAGTAAAAGAGAAGGCGTTGATCTCCCTTTTATAAGGGAGCTCAGCGCCCCTTTTTATATTATTATTATTATTATTATTATTATTATTATTATTATTATTGTTAATGTTATTGTTTTATACCTTTGGTCATTTTACATGTTAATCGCTAACCTTAACCGCTAATTTTATCAAACATATTTTTACAAACCGCTGATACAATTTGCTGGTCAAACTCGATAATACAATCCGCTATCTAATAACGGCTAACACAATCCGCTACCGCTACCATTGACCGCTGATAACCAACAAGCCCAAAGTGTTTGTCAAATTTATGGCAAAAAGAATTTCAACTCTATAAAGGAATATCAAGCCTAATAGGAGTAGTTATTGAAGAATACTAATTCTAAAGAGAATTGCTATTAAAGTTTTTCTAGTTCTAGTTTGATTAGGAATACTTTGTTATTCACGCTGTTAGAATAGCTACTATAAATAGGGATTGTTCTTATTGTAGAATTCAAGCATTCAACATTAATCTTGTGAGGTATGAGAGTCTTTAAGAATATGATACTAAATTCTCCTAGAAAGTAGTACATGTGTTTATGTTTCAATAGTTTGGTAGAAAGATCATTATATGTGTAATCTTAGATTCCAAATAGTGTACTTTAAATATGAGCTTAGTGGATTTAGGCAAATTCTCAATTTGAGAAGTGCCTCGCAGATTATGGTTGTTTTCCGAACTGCGTTACAGATTGTTGTTTACAACTTCAATCGACATCACTGTGTCTCGTTTTTACAAATTCATATATAATATATATAATATATATATATATATATATATAATAATATAATATATATATATAATATATATATATATATATATATATATATATATATATAATCGCACTCAGGTGCGAGTGCTTCGCCCAAGAGCGAAATATGAATGGATTCTGTTTGTCCATGTGTCCAGACTAATGGATGAGAAACACTGATTTTTTTAAAAAGCGCGGTGGTTTTCATAAATAATTGAACATCGAAGTGCAAGTAAAATGTATTACAAGTGCATGTAAAATGTATTATAGGTGCAAGTAAAAATTTACACTGAGCATCAATACTAAGTACACCTATAGTTATAAGTAGTTGCACCTATAGTTCTAAGTAGTTGCACACATATAGTTATAAGTAGTTGCACCTAGGTGCATGAATGTTTGCGGGTGGTTTTCAGGGTATTACTACCCGCTGAACTCAGATCAATGAATGTTAACAAGGCAAAAATTACATGCACTTATAGGTGAAAGTATTGCACCTATAGTTATAATTGCACATTAGTTATAAATATACCTATATTTATAAGCACACCCATGTAATAATATTCGGGAAGTGAATGCTAACAAGCAAAATACATCACTAAAAAGTGCACTTGTAATGATTTTACGTGCACTTGTAAGTGATTTACTTGCACTTCGATGTTCAATTATTTACGAAAATGCCACAGCGTTTTTTTTAAGCTATTAGATCTGGACGTGTCGCGCGTTGATTCTTCACATATCCTCCCTGGGCACTTATTCGCACCTGAGTGCATCCCTATATAAGAGAAGGGTTCAGGTGCGGAATAGCTTCCCGTGCGGTTGTGCGGTTAAATCGAGCAGTTGATCAAATTTAGATCAACGCTCAATCAATGAAAATTAAAAAAAAAAAAAAAAAAAAAAAAAAACGCGTGTCTGAACAAAGAATATAAACTAAGGCGCACCTTAGTTAGTCTTAACACAAACTCACACATTAAGTACACAAATCACAACCATAAGCACAACCTCACGCACATTAAGCACAAACCCACGCACTTTAAATATTAATCACAAACTTAAGTTTCACAACTACTGACTTAAGTACAAAACTCACGCACATTAAGTACAAAACTCACGCACATTAAGCACAAATCACGCACTTTAAGTTTAACTCCAGACTTTAATTTTAACAATATCACGATAAGCAAACCCAGCACATTAAGCAAAAACTCACGCAATTAAGCCAAAACACACGAAATTAAGCATAAACTCACTCACAATATCACAGATCGCTCACTTAAATTTGTACCTGATCAAAATTCAAATGCCCGCATTTTTTTTTAAAAATTTGATAACTAACTTTGATTTAAGGAGATGAAAGGCCCAAATTAAACCGCAAACCGCACCAGAACCTAAGTATATAATATATATAGTATATTATACTATATATACTATATATATATATATTATATATTATTTAATAATGTAAATGTTAAAATTAAATATGATTAAATTTAATAGTAAAATTATTCTTCATTATTATATTTTTACAACATAAATTATTATTTTTTTAATATATTATTTATCTTATGAAACTTCTTAATACAATATTTTTTTTACATATCTTTTATTTTGGTAGTTAATCATATTTTGAAATTAAATACAAATAGTGTGACAAAGTGGTAAGGGTTTAGTGATGATAATAGGTTACAAGAATTAGATTATAGAAATTCAGCTGATTTTGTTAAGGTTTCCGTACAAGTTTGAGCGTTACTACCTAATGAAAGTCTCCTTTCTTTATATTGCTTTCAACGGTTTCTGATCAATTAACGATCTGATATAATGTGTAGCCAAGTTTACATTAACTGTATATTCAATAAGTCCCTTGTGAATAGTCGGTGGTTGGAGTAAATATTTCCGTTACGTGGCCATTGGTCTTCTTAGGGTGGTTCCGAGTCGGAGCCTGTCTTAATTATCCTGTCATCAAACCCCCACACTCCTGAATCTACAAAGGTGTTTTGAGCTGACTTGGGAATAATAACTCTAGCAACGGTAAATTCCTATGTTACTTAGAAATCTAATCCTTATTGTATGGGAATTTAGGTCTTCTCTCTCTCTCCTCCCTCTCTCCCTCTCTCCCACTCTAATGTTGTATATTTTGTTAACATTTTCGTATCTCCCTTATTTTTTTTAATAATTTTGATTATTCTTCCATCAGTTCTTGTAAAACTCTTGTGCTATAAGTTTCTTTTACTTTTCTTTTTCTTCATTATTTATTTATTTATTATTGTTATTTTTGATGCGAGGCTTTGACCTAAGCATGGCCTTGCCAAGGCCTGGGGCCTCGACGGCCTCGGCTGCAAAAGAGCGCGACGCGTGGCCTCGATTGCAGAAGAGGCATGGCCTCGTCCTGGAGTCGAGGTGCGGCAGAGGCCAGGTATCGAGGTGTGGCTACGTGGCCTAAAAAAATATGTTTTTTGATTTTCTCACTTTTTTTTTTTTGCAAGATAGCAACTTGCCTTTGATTGTTTCCGCTTGCTTGTTGATCAGGTTAGTCATCCCGTTTTAAATGGATATAGTGTATTCAATATATATTGTCTCTTAGGAGTAGGCAACTACAACGGTAGATTCCTAAGTTACTTAGGAATCAAATCCCTTTATGACATGTTTGGTTCATGAATAGAGAATAGGAATAACATTTCTTAGAATAGACCTATTCCATTGTTTGGTTGGATCATTTTGTCATGAGAATAACATCTTAACTAGGGATGAGCTATTACCTTTGAATGGGAGAATAGTCATTCCTAGGGGGACCTTGGTATTAGCTATTCCAATGCTATTGGGAATAGCTTTTATATCACAAATACCAAAAAACCCCTGCACATATTTATATTTATATTAATAAATATATGTATTATTTAAATGTAATATTTAATTAATTATAATTTTATCTTATAAAATATAACACAACACACACCACACCATTTTGCAGTGTTGCCAATAACTCAAATAATAATGAATAATAAAATAAAATAATAATATAATAAATAATTTTAATATTATTATATTATTATTATATATTTATTATTATTATTATTATTTATATTATGTATTATATTTTAATTAGTTGTTTTTTATTTCTCCCTCTCCAACACACATAATAATATATATATTAAATATAAATATATAAATTATAAATAATATATAATACTATATTATAGATATATATATATAATTATATTATAATATTAAAAGATTAATTGCCAAAATATTAGTTATACTTCATAATAATATTATGTTAATTAAGCTAATAATTACAAGAATATTAGTATAATTACATTAAACATGGGTCGTTAGATTTTTTATATAATATTATAATTAATCCATTCATATATGGAGAAGAGAGTAAAAAAGTAAAGGCGATATGGGTGAAAAGGAATATACTTAATGTATAAAAGTATAATAGCAAATATAAATATAATTGACTAATAATTATTATGATAATTAGCAAAATACGGATATTTGGATTTATTTTTATAATAATTACAATAAATTATTTATCCTTTTTTCTCTTATTTATTTTAGTAATAATATAATTACATAAATCATATTACATATCGATTTTTTTAAAGATAATTGCAGAAAACGAGTCATATATTATTCAATTAATTGAATGAACTTTTACACTAATTTTATGATCAAATAAATGTATATTTTCAAATATTAGAATTGTTTATAATTTCATCTTTTTTATTATCTAAATATATAATAAAAAATTATTCGTGCATCACATGGGTAATTAGGTAATTATTTGCTTGAATTCAAGCAATGATAACATTGAAAAACTTAATCGATCCAACCTATAATTAATTGATATATCATATTGCTATTATCT
>VALG01006755.1:0-24092 GCA_009835305.1 Ipomoea purpurea
ATACTTCCATGGTACCTATTACCTATCGCCGGTTTTTTTCAGTTTCTATTTATTTCCGGTAATCTTGCTCTTTCAAAACTAAAGTGCGTTGAGATGTGATTACTGTGTTTGGTCTTCTCTCACACATCGTCGCAATGTCCTCATATATAATCCCCCCGCACAACACAATAACATCATGAGTTGATGTTTCTTAGTGCTACAACTCTGAAACCTCGCAATGCCAGTTTGATAATCAATTATACAGTAAACTAACAACGCATAAAACATAGTGCTACATATTTCATGTGAGCACAAATCCTAGATGGTGAGATTTCTTATAATGGTTTCGATCCAACCCATCCACGGTCTTCCTGCGCCTTCCAACATGAAACCCTCGTTTGTCGCGCCTTGCTCTTTCTCTACACTCATCTCTCCATGTGATGTATCCACCTCCAGTATACCTCAGCTCCACACAATAATTTTCTTTAGCTTTTTAATTATCCCATGCATGATTCACTGCATAATCTCCACTAACTACATTTCATTAACATCATAAACGGTCCGCGCTCTCTCAGCCTCAAACTTACTGCCTTAATTCTACTTTTTCACTTAGCTTATTTTATTTAATGACATCTTTATATTTTCTTATTAGTTAATTCATGATCCTTCTCACTATTTGGATTGGGTAATCAATCTACTGTGTTTCAACTGAAATCTTCCTTTGATTCACTCATAATTATGCGGTGCTCCGATTTCGAAGCTATATACATTACGTTTCTCATTATTATTATTCACATTGACGCTTATCTATCTATATATATATATACTAATATATCAATATATAATATATAAATATCATATATATACTACCTAATACCTATACTACCATGTAATACTACTAATACTCGCTACTCCACCTCACTATATGATACTATATAAACTGATATATCATATAATAATACTATATATATACCTAGAATAAATATATATATACTATAAATATAATATATATATAACCTAATACTATACCTATATATACTATATATACATATACTCATCATCATATACTAATACTAACTATAAGTATTAGAATAGTGAACAATAATTATATGACCTGTGAGATTTCTGATGATATCATAGATTCGATTCCCAATCAATGGTTGCAAGATCATGAGATCTTCCTATGAATACATATAAATATTTATCATTAACTAAGGGTGTTAACAGTAATTGTACCTGTTGTCTTATTATGGTTATAATTATTATGGGAAGCTATGCATGAAATATGGGATAATAATACAGTAAATATATATGGTGGGATACATCACATTGGAAAGGAAATAAAAAACGCGCGAGACTATTTCATTGTAGTAGCCAGAACGGTGGGATTGCACGGACAAGCATCTACCATCAGAGGTTTGAGCATACCAAATTACCCAGTTTGTGCGTGTGATGTTACTCAAATTGATTTTACATTGCCTTGCCAGTAACGAGGTTTAGCACTTAAAACCAACAAACTGTGTGTGTGTTAGTGCGTATATATGAGATTGCAACGAGTGTGTAAACCAACATATACACCAACCACTTTTGTTATCTGATGCCGTTTGGGGATAATTGGTATGTACCGGAGAGTGCGTAGAAGTAGGATATGTTGACCAAAATGATGCGTATAATATCACCAATGTGTATGTGAGCTGCTGTCTATTAATATTAGCAACCGGAGTACGGATGTGTATTAGTGGGAAAAATTTTTTTGATTACCAATTTTTATTCTACCCCAATTGTGTATCCGAATTTTAGGTTGGTGAGGTTTTTGATTTGGACTATCTGTGATTAAAAGATGTTGATTAGACTTGAAATTTAGATTGCAAATGACAACCGCCCAATAGTTAAAAAAAGGACGTTTAGAACGTAATGAAATAACTATGTGAATGCGTGTGTGTATGTATGTTTGTGCACGTGAGTATAATCTAAGGGTCGGTATTTGTTTTCATTGATCCACGTCGGTACCTAAACTTGTGCGTAATGCATCAATTGCGTTACTACTGGTTGATGCACAATAATGTTTCCGGAAAACCGAGGTCGAATGTTGTGCTGGAGCACAGAGGAATGAAGCCTTGTGCACCCGCGTATAATGACTCACCACAATTTGGTCTCCCTGTATAATGGACCGTGTGTAATATGGGTCAGCGCGTGATAGTATACTGCCCTGTGCTTCATGCATGTATTGAGGTCACGAATGCAATGATTGTGTATACTTATGTGTTTCAAATGAGGGCATGTACATGGCAGCACCAAGCCTTGTGCACCACCTACATTGAGCTCCCCCACTTTGGGCTGTGTATATATATGTGTGTTGTGTTTCTAGAGTATAGCGTTGTGCACTACGTCTATAACGGGTTGCCATGCATGTGATCACTGTGTATACTTATCTGTGTTTGAGTGGGTGCATCGTGCGATGCAGATTCGTGCATGGTGTCTTAATTCCATGCATATTTGTCACATATGTTTTTTAAACACCCTCACGAAAAACACGAATATTTACGCAGGTGACATAAGCATGGAAGAAGGAGGGGAAAGCCAATACTGTGGATGGATGAATCCAAAACGGTATGAGCATTTGGTTTACGGAATGTGACCCATCGATAAAGCCAGCTGTCGACCAGGTGTTGGATACGTTGATGATGGCATCGCATACTACAAGACATATGCATCCTTAACTGGGGTTCTGATGTGCGCAACGAGTTTCCGACATTAAGAACAGGTACGGCATCATCCTAAAGAAGAAACTAGTGTGCAATCGTGAAGGGTATAAAGATTGCAAAACCAGATACCACATGCAACCGAAACCTCAACACCACACAAACCAAACGACGACGACGTCCGTACTAACAAGGGTTGTGTGGCATGGCCAGAATAGTTTTCAGAAGAGACAGTAACACTGAAGGTCACGCTGTCAAGAAGTTTGAAGAGGGGCACACCCACTGTTTCGTGCGAGGAGAGTTACTACACATCTTCCTAAAAGGCAACAAAAACTAATATTGCCCAACAGTTCATCGCGAACCCTGCTCAAAGTCAATATTGGGCTGAGTAACCGACGTATCGACTGCCTACCCGAGCATGTTGGAACGGAAGTTGAAAACGTGGGACGACACAACAAGATTCAAGAACTATAAACAGGGACTTTTGGCAATACAATGCAGGGAGGAATGCGCAAATGCTCATATATCAACACCTGCACATCTTCCAAATGGACTACGATGATACTGTATTCTTATTTCGAATACGAGGCAACAGAATGACCCAGTTAGCACGTTTTTTCTGGGCAATCGTATGGCAAGAAAGCAGTATAGTGTTCGGATATTTGTGTCATTTGATGCTACGGTACAAAACTAACAGGTACGCACCTCTTTAATGGGCTGCAAATGAGTTGGTCCGCGTGAAAATATTTGAACCCCGTACTGGAGTGCGTGAACGACCGTTGGTCTGTTGCTTCACCTCGCAGCACCGGATAGAACTGGCTTCCGGACAATTAGTTACATTAAAATGCTGATAAATTTATTGATTTCATTATTTCACAGTAATAGCCTGGTTTTTACATTATTTTCCATACCCCATATTCCTATAATTCATATTATTTCACACCACCGTCATCGAAACCCTGTGCGCTACCATCAATATTACTTAACAACATTTCATCGTTAACCAGGTACATCTCGTGTTCGTGCCATTCCACCGTATACGACATCATAAAAATGCAGTAACAATTCGCAGCTGCACTGATTGCGAGTCGAGGAATGTCGACTCATACCGTCATTGGATACTAAGAATTTAGAAACGCAATGGGAAGCACACCACCACTCACAATAAACCGACCAAGACCGGCGATGAAGGTGCAATTACCACAAGAATTCACAGAAACTCGCCATCGTACTGTATGTGGCATATAATGGTAGGTCAACGACAAAGTTGAGCTTGGGAATTCAAAGCAAAAAGTGAAGCTTTCCGAAGGTACAGCTGAGACTCGATCCCTCTGTTCTTGAATGCACAGCTTCCTGACTAATTCCAATCTCGAGGCGTTGCATGGAAGGAGCGATAATAGAGAAACGTCGTCTGGCTTACATGCTGAGAACTCATGGCTCAACCCCCCACATGCTACGACGCCAGCCAAACGATTCGTGGACTCCCTCGCTGTTTTGAAGGGTTTTTCTCATGGGAGGGCTCCTTGCGTACAAACCACTCATGCAACAGAACCGTACCTTCTTCCAGAAGCAACACTCAAGCAACACATATATCGTTCTCCGAACTCTTTTTTACACAGGATGGACGAACGCTACCATACCAGCCCACAACGCAACCCAACCGCTTAAGCACAACCGAGCCTACAACCCACGCACTTCGCCACGACCCCCCCCTACGAACACACACACTCGTCGCGCACTCGAGGCGACAGCGCCCCAGCGCTCAACTCCACTATATTAACTCTGTGGGTTTCCATATGATGTGCAGAAGACGAGCAATCATGCCCTGCTGCCGGCTTCTTCTCCCTCGCACTTGCCTTCCGTCGTGTCCCCACCAGCCCGGTGAGCGCGGGACACATTTATGACGAGTCGATGGATCCGAGCACAGATGTACGATACACGATGTTCGCTTGAACACGGGACAAGGAGGACAACATGCGAATGCCGAATGTACATCGGATGGGGACTGTTGTGCAGCCATGCATTTGCCGTGGTTAACTATATGACAGAACGATGACATACCCCCCAAAAATATCACACCCCGTTGGACACGTACCGCATTAACCACTTCACCAATTAAAACATGCAATGATACGCTCCAGCGTGGCAACCCCAAAGCCACGAGGCACCAAGGAAGAAAGTGACGTGCTAAACATAGTATACAGGTGCATAGCCATGGCGCAAGGAGATCCACAAAGCTAAAACAAATAACGGAATGCACTAACGAAAGTTGAGACCCACATGGTGCATCGACGTTGAAAACGACGTAGCCGTAGAGAAAGGGAAACAAACGATCAAAGAGACATTCTGTGGTGCCCCAACGCCTGACACAATCACCGTGCATCCGCCCGTAGTGTCAAGTACCAAAGGGTCAGGAAAACGAATGAGGACAGCCAAAGAAATCGCTATGAAGGAACAAAATAAGAAGAAGCGAACATGCAAAACATGTGGACTCGCAACTGGACACAACAGTAGAAGCTGGCCCAAAAAAATAGAAATATTTTATACTTTCGGTGAATGCTATTTTGTGCACAATCTGTTATGCAGAGCATTATTATTGAACTAAAACGAGTTAATAAACACTTCTTCATTGAATAAACTACAATCCGTGGACCCCCAAATTTCAAAACAAACATACTCCAATACAAACATGCCAATGCAACCCGCCAGAATCCTGTGAACCTGAAATTAGGCAAAAAAAAAAAAAACCTATGCATGACAGCAAAACATGCATGTGCGGGAGAATGAATGAATAGTTATATTGAGAAAATCTGAGATCTAAGGCACCACATTGGTTGGTTATGCAACATGGATGCTGTTAGACAAACTCCCAGCGAAAATACCTCCCATGGAATTTGGAAAAATAATCTTTTAAAAAATAAGGTGCGTTCATGTAAATTTACGGATCGCGTCGCAAAATGGTGAGTCGAAGTAGTAATATCACAAGATATGGATACTCATCTGAAAACGTCTGGTGCCATCTGTTACAATCAACCTAACCATAGCAAATTCCGTACCTATAATGTTGTTTTTAAAAGGAAATAAAAAAAAAAAAAAAAAAAAAACCATTGCTGCACGTACTAACAAAAACACCACCTTACCACGGCGGTTACTTTTATAAATACACGGCGGTTCTTGAAGTGACTGCCACCTAAGCGGTGAATCAAGGCTTTATCGACGTGAGTGCGTATTCTTTTTGAATGCATGTGCATGCATACTGACATTTATGCATCCGCAACAAAAATAAGAAACAACATGAACGAACAGCATTAATACGGAAAAGTATAAGTGGAAATCCAATATAAAAACACCACACAAACAGTGCAATCATGACAAAGCGTCTAATCCCGCATTATTAGTAAAAGTCGAACAAATGGCAAACAAGCAAAAAAATAAAAAATAAAAAAATAAAAGAACCGAACGCCCCTTCAACGAACCCGCATTAACGCAAGCTCTTAACACGGGCGACAATCGCCGCTTTATGCCACTGTGCGTTGCGAACCAACAAAAATCGAACAGTGAACCTGTACACGTAAATCTAATAATCGCACGCGCATGCACCCCCTAGGTCAGCCCACAATCCCATGTAGAATACGGTTGCCTCAACATAAGACTCCCCAGTGTGACGCATGGCACAACACACCCGGCAATCGACTGTTGTTCTTTGTATCTCGCAACGATAAACGAACCCCTACGGCGGGGGCCCCAATTTGACGGTCCTTCATATATAATGGCGAATCACCCCCAACATCCTCCAAAGAAAACCGACAGCAAATCATGCTACAAAAAAAAAAAAAATAAACACCAATATTTAAACCCGGCAAAACACCGGGAACATGTATACTCCGGGGGGCCCAAAAAAAGAAAAAAAAAATGAAGGTCTACAACAAATAAAGACGACACATGCGCACCCGACTACGCACCTACCAACAACGTTACCTCTCACACAAACCACCTGCCCCAGGCCGCCCGACAACCCACACACACGCGCGAGGCACGGAGGAAGACGCCAGAGCGAATACCACACGTGTTGTCAGGCTTGCACGTCGTGACCATCGTCTCCCTTTAATTTGTTGTAGACCTTCTCAATTTTTTTTTTCTTTTTTCGGGCCCCCCGCGGATATACTCGTCCGTTCCCCGGCCTGTTTGCCGGTTTTAAAATACATCGGTGTTCTTATCTTTTTTTTTTCTTTCGTTAGCCATGATTTGCTGTCGGATTTCTTTGAGGATGTGGGGGTGATCGCATTATATATGAACGCGCCGTCCAAATTGGTGGCCCGTAGGGTTCGTTTTCGTGGCGACGATACAAAGAACAAAGTCGATATGCGTGTGTTTGCCATCGCGTCCACACTGGAGTCTTCATCTTTGGCCAACCGTATTCTAGCATGGGAATTGCGTGGGGCTATACGTAGGGTGATCGCGCGTGCATTATCAGATTTACGTGTCAGGTTCATGTTCGATATTGTTGCTTGTTCCAACGCAACATGCTAGAAGCGGCGACTTGTCGCCGCGTGTTAAGCTCGGTTAATGGTCCGTTGACAGGGCGCGTGGTTCTTTTATTTTTTTATTTTTTATTTCTCATTTGCTTGTATTGCCATTTGTTCGACCCTTTTACTAAAAAATAACTGCGGATTTAGACGCTTTGTCATGGAATTGCACTGTTGTGTGGTGTTTTTATACTTGGATATCACTTATACTTTTCCGTATTACATGCTGTTCGTCTCATGTTGCTTCCCTTATTTTTCGTCTGCGGATGCTAAATGTCAGTATCGCAATGCACACATGCATTCAAAAAGATACGGCACTTCACGTCCGATAAACGCCATTGTTTCACCGCTTAGTGGGCAGTCACTTTCAAGAACCCGCCGTGTATTATTAACAGCAATAACCGCCCGTGGAAGAATGTGTTTTGTAGTAACCTCGGCACGCAATGTTTTTCTTTTTTTTTTTTTTTTTTTCTCTCTTAAAGCAAACATTAACCTGGTACCGGAATTTGCTATGCGTTAGGATTGATTAGTAACCAACTGATGGCACCAGACGTTTTCAGATGCATATCCATTCTTTATATTACTACTTTTCGATCACTCATGCTCCGCGACCCCCCGCTCATCCCGTACAAATTTACATTCAACGCCACTCTATTCTTTTAAAGAATTCTTTTCAAAATTCCATGGGCAGGTTATTCCGCTGCGGAGTCTTCTAACACTCCCATGTTGGGGATCAAACCAACCAATGTGGTGCTAATTCTCAATTTCTCCAATAATAATATTCATTCAATCTCTCAACGCAACCATGCATCTGTCTTGCTGTCATATGCATAGGGTTTTCTTTTTTTTTTTTCCTAATTTCAGTTCCAACCAGGTCTGCGGGTTGGCACTTGCATTTGTATCTGGAGTATGTCTTGGTTTGAAATTTGGGGTCACGGAATTGTAGGTTTATTCCAATAGAATGCTTATTAACTCGTAGTTCAATCAAATAATGTCATAACAATTGGCACAAAATAGCATCCTTCAGAACTATAAACTTATGTCTCTATTCTTATTGGGCCAGCCTTCTACTGTTGCTGTCCCAGTTGCGAGTCCCCCGTGTCTTTGCATTTCCGCTTCTTCCTTATTTTGTTCCTTCAATAGCGATTTCCTTCTGCGCCTGTCCTCCATCCTGGTTTCCTGACCTCTTGTACTTGAACTACGCGGCCGGATGCAGTGATCACTGTGTCAGCGCCGATCTGGGGCAGCCACAGACCCATGGTCTCTTCTGATCGCCTCTTTGCTTCCCTTTCCTCCGCCTAACGGCTCACGTCGTTTCAACTCGACTCTCGCGCACCATGTGCCTCTCACTTTGTTAGTTGCCATTCCGTATTTGTTTTAGCCTTTGTGGAATTCCTTGCGCATGGCTTACGCACCCTGTATACAAACCCCTCACTCCTCACGCCACGTCCACTTCTTCCTTGTGGCCTCGTGCCTTGCTGGTTGCACGCTCGGGCGTATCAATTCCCGCACCCTGCTTTTCCACCCACGCCGACGACGACTGGTTAAATGCGCGCACGCACACCGCGCCGTGTGCATCATGTCTGGGGGGTATGTCTCCGCTCTCTCCGCTCATACCTATTCCCACACGCGCACACACCCCGGCCTGCACCAAACAGTCCAGTCCGGATCGTCACATCTCGGCCCAATTCGCATGTCTCGCCTCTCGCCCCGCTCGCTTCACCGAACATCCGCTGCTCATCGCTCACACACTCGTGCTCATGCCTCCGCACGCTCATATGTGTTCGCCGCTCACCCGGTGACCCCACCGGACAGGCATCAAACATCCGGCACATATCCTCTCTCTGGCACACCTCACTACAACACAGCCTTAACTGTATATATTCCGACCGCTGGCCCCCGCTCGCCTCGATGCGCATGGGTTTTTGTAGGGGCTGTCCTGTGCAAGTGCTCGTTTAGCTCGGTTTGCGTTAGGCGCTTTCTTTCTCGAATAGTACTCTCCCAAATCCTGTTAAACAAATTCGGCAACAGCATATACTGTTTTGTCTAGTGTTGCTTCTTGAAAAATACGGTTCCCTGTTTCCAAAGAGTGTGGATGTTGTACCCAAGAGCCTCCCATAAAAACACCTTCCAAAACAGCATGCAGGGGATCCAACGATGCGCGCGTCGTCGTACATGCGGGTTAGCCATGGATTCTCAATTAAGCCAAACTTTTCTATTATCGCTTTCCATGCAACCTCGAATTTGGATGTAGTCAAGCTGTCATTCCAAACAACATCATTCAGCTCTCTTCGGAAGGCTTCATTTTTTGCTAATTCAAGACTCACTTTGTCGTTGACCTTCACCATTATATGCCACATACAGTAACGATGGCGAGTTTCTGTGAATTCTTGTGTAATTGCAACCTTCATCGGCCGGGTCTTGGTCGGTTATTGCTGAGTGGTGGTGTGCTTCCATTGCGTTTCTAAAGTTCTCTTCAGTATGCCCCAACGGTTGAAGTCGACATCCTCCCCCACGCGCAAAAATTCAGTGCAGCTGGCGAATGTTACCGGCCATTTTTATGACTGTCTAAGTACCGTGAACAGGCACCGACACGAGACTCGTACCGTGTGTATACGATGAAGATGGTTTAAGTAATGGGGGGAATGCGATGTAGGCCACAGGGTTTGCATACCTGTGTACAATAAATTCATAATTACTGCAGAATATAGCGTATGAAAGGATTAAAGAACAGGGCTATTACTGTGAACATATGAAATAATAAATTGTATCAGCATTTTAATGTAGCTAGATTGTCCGACGCATTCTATCGCCGTTGGCAGTGCAAAACGTGCACAGACCAACCGGTCCGTATCACGCGCACTCCAGTACCGGGGTCAAAATTTTCACGCACCACGTCATTTGCAGCCCCAATTAAAGCAGGTGCGTCACCTGTATAGTTTTGTACCTAGCATCAATCGACACAACCATGACCTCCGAAACACACCATCACACACCGCTTCTTGCCACTCCACAATCCGTGCCCAGAAAACACGTGCTAACTGGTCCATTCTCGTTTGCCTGCGTATTCGAATACATATCATCTCGTAGTCCCGATTTGACGATCCAGCGTTTCTGGATATTAGCCATCTTGCGCATGCTCCTCCCTCATGTATGCCAAAGGCTCCCTTCTATAGTTATCTTGAAGTCTTGTTGTCGTGCGCTCCCACGTTTTCAACTCCCTCCACCATCTCCGCGTACAAGGCTCATTGACCTCTTACCAGCCCCCATCATTGAATTTTGAGCAAGTTCGCGATGAATTGTATTGGTGGCCAATATTTCACGTTTATCTGTTGCCTTTTAGGAATGTTAGTAAACATTCCTCGCACCAAACACGTGGGTGTGCCCCTCTTTCAAACTTCTTCCCATCTTTTTCCTTGACCACGTACGCTATCCTTTCTGTCTCCTTCTGAAAAACTAATTCTGGCCATGGAGCCACCAACCCTGTTTCAGACGGACGTACCCGTCCGCTCGCTTGGCCTTTTGTTGGTGGTCTTTCGGTCTCCTGCTGGTATCCCTGGTTTCGCATCCTCACTCACCACGCCTTCCCCGATTCGCACCACTAGTTCTGCTTCTTTAGGATCGATCCCGTACTCTTCTTAAGTGTCGGCACACTCCTTCGCGGCACATCAAACCAGCTTACGATGCTCATGTCCGTTATAGTACTCGCCACTCTCTTCCAAACATATCCAACACGCCCCCTCCGGTGACCCACGCTGGCCTTCTACGATGCGGTCCACAGTTCGTAACAAATGGCTCATGGACCGTTTTGGATTCACATCCGCCATCACTACAGTAAGTTCGGCTTCCCTCCCTTCTTTCCATGCTTACACCTCGTAACATATTTCGTGTTATTCGCTGAATTGCTTTTAAAAAAACATCACGTGACAAATTATGCATGGAATTACCACCCCATCTCACCTGCAGCATGCACCACTCCGAACACAATAAGTATACCAATGAGTACCACTGCACGGCCACACACTTCAACGCGCGCAGGTGCACAAGGCTATCAGTCTACAAACAGCACTCACCCATTACAACTCCGCATTCTCAGCTATATAGCCGCAGCCCCAAAAACCTACACGGCGGCGTGGGTGCACAGGCTTGGGGCTGGCATGGCACTCCACCCACTAAGTCTCAGCACACCACTGATCCGCATTCATGGTACCTCACCTACTGCACTCCAAGGCGGTATAGCTGTCACGCGCTGACCCATATTACACACGGTTTCCAGTTAATACAGCAGGAGACCAAATTGTGATGAGTCATTATACCGCGGGCTGCACAAGGCCTCCAATACCCTCGGTGCTTCAAGCTACAACACCGACCCCCCCTAGCGTCCCGGGTTTGGCGGGTGCGGCTAACCATTCACTCCAGTCATCTAGCACGGCGGCAACTTGACTCAGTTGTACGCTACCTTCGCGGGAACCCCATGAAAACAACATACTGGCCATTACAGATCTCATACCCTCACGTCGCACCAAACATTACATCACACCCACACGCATTCACCCCTCTCCCTCCCTCCACTTCACCCCTTAACACCCATCTCTCACTACTGGGCAGCACTTCGCATCCTTGCAACACACACTCCTCACACCACACAATCCTCTGTCAATCACAGATAGTCCACAATCAAACAACCTCTTCAACCTCACCAACTTCGGACTACACCACATGAATCGGGCGTACACACCCACCACACACAAATCAAACAAAATTTTTCCCATTTAAACTAACGATCACTCTGTACTCGCGCTAATATTCATGAGAGTACCAGCCACTCCACCATACACACCTTCGTGATCATTCCACTCACCGCATCCTTCTTCGCTCACACACTACTTCTAACTCTCTACGCACTCTCGCTCACACCTCACCACACTACTCCCCCACACACCGCGCACTCAGCCACACTACCACACCCAGCTCGGCTCTGGTGTGAATAGTTTGGTTTACACACTCGTTGCAATCTCAATATATCACCCACCAAACACACACTCACAGTCTTCACTCTCTACGTCGCTCAAACTTCGTCACTCGGCACACACACACACATCACCCAATTTCAGTAACCAAAAACCACCAAAACCACTCCGCGCGCTCAGACATCCTGTCTTATCGGCTCACCACCTGTGACTCGGTTAGCATGCTGTTGTCCGTGCCAACCCCACCCGTTCTCTGCTTCTAGCAATGAAATGTCTCGCCCGTTGTTTATTTCTCTTCCCCATGTGATGTATCACCACCATACGCCCTCACTACCCACCTTTCACACCTGTATTATATCCATATTTCAAATGCATAAACACTGCTCCGCATAAGTAACTCTCTAAACCATCACACAAGCCACCAGGTACACACTTACTGTTAACACGCCTTAGTTAATGATAACATACTTTACTTTATCATAGGAACGACTCCTCTCGCACTCCCTCCCAAACAACCATCTCGATTCGGAATCGGCGAGATCTACACCTCTCACTCAAATCATCACGCCATTCATTACATCCCCTAAGGGGGGTGCACCGGATTCGAAGCCTAATATACCCACCATATACTACGCTACCACCCACATACTCACTCATATCATACTATCAAATACTACTATAATCCTATATACCTACTACGTAACTGATCCTATACCATACATAATATACCTATAATATAGAATATATATAGTATATATACTACACCTATAATACGTACAGCTATAATCACTAACATTATATCACTACCACTCTCCACACTCACTCCACCTACACCTCATATACATACCCCCACACACTACCCATCACCTCACTCATACTATATACACACTACCATTATACTACATAATATCACTACCCTCCATACGCTCTCACTACTATATACCACCTATCCGACTACTATACAGGCTTCGCAAATCCGGTGCACCCCTACCCCATTACTCATCCATCCTCGCTGAGATTCTTGATATCCATAGATTGATTCCATCAATGGTTGAGATATGAGATCTTCCTAGAATAAAATAAAGATTTATCATTAGCTAGGGGTGTTAACAGTAATTGTACCTAAAGGCCTAATTATGGTTAAAATTATTATGGGAAGTTATGCATGAATCAAGGGATATTAATACAGTAAATATATATGGGGTGATACATCACATGGGAAAAGGTAAAAAACAAGGCGCGACACATTTCATGTTGGAAGCGACCGGTGAGGTTGGACGAACAAAATCTACCATCGCAGGTTGTGTGCATAATAGGTACACAGTTTATGCGTGTTTAGTTACTGTAATTGATTTTCAACTGGCTTGCGAGTTTCAAAAGTTTTAGCACTAAAAACCAACAAACTGTATGTGTGTTTGTGCGTATATATGAGAATGCGACGAGTGTGGAAACCAACATATACACCAACCACACTTTGTTTTGGGAGGCCGTTTCGGAAATAATTTGGTATGTACCAGTGAGGTGCGTGGAAGTATAATATGTTGATCAAAATGATGGGTATAATGTGACAAATGCGAATTTGAGCTGGTGTGTATGAAATTAGAACCGCAGTACAGATGCGTATGAATGGGAATTTTTTTCTTTTTTTTTTTCCCCCGAATTTGTGTACTCAATTTTAGGTTGTTGACGTTTTTGAATTTGGCTATCTGTTATCGGATAGTTGTTGGTTAAACTTGACATTTAATTTACGAATGACAAACGCCAGTAGTAAAAAAAATTGGTCGTTTAGCACCTAATGAACTAAATGTGGTGGATGCGTGTGCCTATGAATGTTTGTGCACGTGAGTGTAAACTAAGGGCCGACATGTGGTTTCATGGTTTTACGAAGGTGTATACACTTGTGCGTATTGCCTCAATGCCGTCCGTATTGGTTGATGCATGATAGTGTATCCGGAAAGGCTGAGGTCGAATGTGGTAGCTAGTGCACGGAAGTATGAAGCCTTGAGCACCACGCGTATAATGACTCGTCTACAATTCGGGCTTCCTATATTCTGAACAGTGTGTATCTGGGTGAGTGCGTGATAGTAACATGCTTGTGCATTATGCATATAATGAGTTCCCATAAATGGGATCGTTGTGTATACTTAGATGTGTTTCAGTGAGCGCATGTGCACGGCAGTACGAAGCCTTGTGCACCAACGCCTATCATCGAGTCGTCCACAATTTGGTCTTTGTATGTCTGAACTGGATTTATATGGGTGAGTGCGTTGTAGACTATATTCCTTGTGCACTACGCAATATAATGAGTTTCCATGCATGCGATCAACTGTGAATACTTAATCTGTGTTTGAGTGGGTGCATCGTGTGTTGCAATTCCGTGCATGGCGCTTAATTCCATGCGAATGTGTCAACTATGTTTTTTTAAACTCCATTATGAATAATACGAATCGTTACGCAGGTGATATAAGCATGGAAGACGGGGGAAAAGCAACACTGTGTGATGGATGAATCCAAGAGGTACAAGCATGCTTGGTTTCACGGAATGTGACCATCGATAAAACCCCCCTGTCGACAGGTTGTTTGATACGTTGGAAGATGGCAATCCGCGTACTAAGACATATGCATCCGTACTGGGTTTGATGTGGCGCCAGAGTTCGACATTAAGAACAGGTACCGGGTCATCTTAAGAAGAAACTAAGTGTGGCCAAATCGTGAAGCGGTCATAAGGATGCAAAACCAGACACCACAACAGACCAAAATACAGCCACACAAACAAACACGACGACGACCGTCTAAAAAAACAGGGTTGGGGTGGCATGGCCAGAATACGTTTTCAGAAGAAACAGTAAAAGGAAGGTCACGTGGTCCACGAGTTTGGAAGAGGGGCGACACCACTGTTTGTGCGAGGAGAGTTAGCAACTTTCCTGAAAGGGAACAGAAAACTAGATATCTGCAACCAACAATGTCATCGCGAACTGCTCAAAATGTCAATATTGGCCAGTAAAAGTCATGACTGTACGACGAAGATGGTGAGAGGAGTTGAAAACGTGGGAGCGACCACAACAAGACTTCAAGAACTTAAGAAGGACTTTTCGGCCGTACTCGCCAGGATGGAGATGCGCAAATGCTATATCCAAATACCTCGATCCTCAAATCGGACTACTGAAACGATATGGTATTTCGAATACAGGCAAACGAGAACGGACAGTTGGCACGCTGTTTTTTAGGCAGATGGTATGGCAAGAAAGCAATATACGTGCTTTTCAGAGTTGTTGTGTCATTTGATGCTACGTACAAAACTAATAGGTACGCACCTCATATACCAGAATGCACTACTTGATGCGTGTACACTGTTTAGACCCCCGTACTGGAGTGCGTATACGCGGCCGTGGTCTGTGCGCTTGCACCTGCTACGGATATGAATGGAATGAGACGATTGGTTACAATAAAATGCTAATAAATTTATGGATTAGATTTTTCACAGTACACAGTCCTGGCTTTTATATTTTCCATACGCTATATTCCTATAATTATATTTATTTCACAGTATGAAACCATGTGCGCTACATGCGTATTAGTTAACACATTTCCTCGTGACCACAAGTACAGTCTCGTGTTCGTCCCATTCACCGGTATAGACCACCATAAAAAATGCGTAACATTCGCAGCAGCACTGATTGCATGTGAGGATGTGGACTCGTACCGTTGGATACTAAAGAACTTTAGAAACGCAATGGGAAGCACACCACCACTCACAATAACCGACTAAGACCCGGCAATGAAGGTTGCAATTGCACAAGAATTCCCAAAAGCTCGCCACCGTTACTGTATGTGGCATATAATGTTGAAGGTCAACGATAAAGTGAGTCCTGAATTAGCAAAAAATGAAGCATTCCGAAGAGAGCTGAATGATGTTGTTTGGAATGACATCTTGACTACCCCCAAATTTGAGGTTGCATGGAAAGCGAATATAGAAAAGTTTGGCTTAATTGAAAATCCATGGCTAAACCGCATGTACGACGAGCGCGCATCGTGGATCCCTGTATGTTTTGAGGGTGTTTTTATGGGTGGGCTATTGTGTACAACATCACGCTCTGAAGCAGAGAACCGGATATTCAGAAGCAACACTAGCAAACATATTTGTGTTTCGGGATTTTTAACAGGATAGAGAGTACAATCAGAAAGCAATGCCTAACACAGACGGAGCTAAACGGTGCCAGCCTTACACAGACACCCCCCTACAAAATCCAATTGCACATCGAGCGAGCAGCAGCGTCAATATATACATTAACTGTGTTTTTACGATGTGCAAAAGGAGATATGTACCAGATGTTTTGATTGCCGTGTCCGTGGTGTCACCCCCGGTGAGGCGGGAACACATATGAGGTCGAGGATGAGCACGATGTACGATACACGGTGTTCGTTGAACACGGGACAAGGACGACAACCTGCGAGTGCCGAATGTACCTCCGGATTGGATATTGTGCAGCCATGCATTTGCAGTGTTAATATATAACAGGAACGAGGACATACCCCCCAACATATCACACCCCGGTGGCACAGTACCGCATTAACCACTTCACCAATCAAAACATGTAATGATACGCTCCAGCGTGGCAACCCAAAGCACGAAGCACCAAAGAAGAAAGTGACGTGCTGAACACAGTGTACAGGTGCATAGCCATGGCGCAAGGAGATTCCACGAAGCTAAAACAAATACGCAATGCGCTAACGGAAAATTGAGAGACCACGTGGTGGATCGACGGTGAAGACGACATGACCGTAGAGAAAAGGAAACAATAGATCAAAGAGACATTTTGTGGTGCCCCCCACACCTGACACGATCACCGTGCATCCGCCCGCAGTATCAAGTACCAAAGGGTTAGGAAAACGAATGAGGACAGCCAAAGAAATCGCAATGAAGGAACAATAAGAAGAAGCGAACATGCAAAACATGTGGACACGCAACCGGACACAACAGTAGAAGCTGCCCAAAAAAATAGAAATAATTCTATATCTGTGAATGCTATTTTGTGGACAAATGTTCTGACATTATTCTGAATTACGAGTTAATAAACATTTTTATTGAATAAACCTACCATCCCTGGACCCCCGAATTTCCAACAAACATAGTCACATAACAATACAAAGGCAGTACAACTCCCAGTTCCCGTAAAATGAAATGAAAAAAAAAATACGTGACAGCAAACAATGCATGTGCATAGAGAATGAGTCAATACTATATTTGAGAAATTGAGATTAGCACCACATTGGTTGGATGAAGCAACATGGATGTCGGACAACTCCCTGCGAAAATACCCCCCATGGATTTTGGAAAATATAATTTGAAAAAAAAAAGGCGCGTGAATGTAAATTATGGATGTGCGTAGGCAATGAGTGACCGAAAGTAGTAATAGACTGATATGGCCATATCTGAAAGCGTCTGGTTGCCATCAATTTACTAATCAAACTACTGCATAGCAAATTTCGTACCTATAAATGATTTTATTTAAAAAAAAAAAAACTCGGTGCGTGGACTGCAAACTGTGCATGTGCGTACGAAGTGAATCAAACCCTTTATCGAGGTAGTCAGATTAACACCATATCGGTCCGATAATGGACCATGAATGTCGGATAACTTCCAGCGAAATACCCACATGGATTTCCGAAAAATATTAATGAACAAAAAAAACAAAAAAGTGGCGTGCCTGTAAATTACGCATGTGCTATTACAACGAGTGCCCGAAATTATTAATAGGAATGATACGGGGTCAACATCTAACAGCGTCTGGTGCCATCAGTTTACTAATCAAACTATACTGCATAACAAATTTCGTACCTATAAATGTTTTTATTTTAAAAAAAAAAAAAACAACAAAAAAACCCCTGTGCGTGACTGCAAACTGTGCGTGTGCGTACAGAGTGAATCAAACCTTTATCGAGGCAGTCAGATTAACACCATATTGGTCCGATAATGGACCATGGATGTCGGATAACTTCCAGCGAAATACCCACATGGATTTCCGAAAAATATTAACTGAAAAAAAACAAAAAGTGCGTCCCTTTTAAATTACGCATGTGCGTATACAACGACGTGCCGAAATTATTAATTTAGAATGGATACGGTCAAATCTTCAACAGCGTCAGGTCCCATTGGTTAGCAATCAAAAAAATGCATGCCAGATAGTATTTTGTGTATGGCCGCAAATTTTTCGAGATTAAAAAAAAAAAAAAAAAAATCAACTGGAGTGCGTATTCTTTTTGAACGGCATGTGCATGTACGATGACATTGCTGCATCCGCCTAAAAAAATTAAATGCAACATGAACGAACATCATTAATACGGAAAAAAGTTTACCGTGGAAATTCAAGAAAAACACACCCACACAACAGTGAAATGACGGACACGCTTTTTGTCTAACCCCGCATTACTTAGGAAAAAGCGAACAAATGGCAAATAAACAAAAAAAAAAAATTAAAATACCGAACGCCCCTTCAACGGACGCATTCAACGAGCTCTTAACACGGGCGACCATTTGCGGCTCTATGCGTGTTGTGTTGGGAACAACCAAAATATCGAACATAAACCTTACACGTTAATTCTAATAAGGCACGTGCATCACCCCTACGTAGCCGCCAATCCATGTAGAATACGGTTTTGCCCAACATAAGACTCCATGTTCGACGCATGGAAAACACACCGCAATCGACCTTTGGTTCTTTGCGTCCCGCCTCACGATAAGCGAACCCTTACGCAGGCACCAATTTTGACGCCTTAATATATAATTCGATCACCCCCATATCCTCAAAGAAACGGACAGCAGGATCATGCTACAAAAAAAACCCCAAACAATTAAAACGCAACACCGGGAGCATGTATATCCGCAGGGGCCCAAAAAAAAATAAAATGAAGGTATACAACAAATAAACGCAACATGCACCGACTGCACCTACCAACACCATTAGGGTGTGACCATATTTGTCGAGCGACGGATCCTCCGCGGAGGAATTATCACATGACGTCAAACCGCAAATGCCTGAAATCCACTAAAACCACATAGTAGGTGGTGCGCTTGAAGTATGGGGAAAAAAAAACTACAACACAAAGAAATGCAACAAACCCATATTAAAAAATGAATGATGGCAAGTGTGCATTAACAAATGGACACTAGAAAGTTAATGAACCATGTTACTATATCATCCCATGAATTATAAGCGACAACTTCAACTCGTCCTGCATGCTATCTGTAAACCACTGTAAACGACTTCCACGAGGAGCCGAGACATTCAACCACCGTGTACAGCTACAATGTTAATCCCCCAATCAAAAATCTAAAAACGGAACATGGAAGATGAACACATAAAAAAAATGATAACAAGAGACAAACCGTCGTCAACGTGGATACGAAAAGTCTAAACGGTTCCCCAGCAACCTTTGACATTTCCCTAAAAGATAACACAGAAGTCCACACATTTAAAATGCCCACCAACACTTCATTACTTCCACCAAGGACGATGAACTCGACCCGACGTGCTGACCGACCACGCCAAAGAAACCAACTCCTCTTCCCTGATTATAAAACTCCCGACAGAAAAAGGAAAATCAAAAACACACGAAAAGTAGGAAATAAAAATTGCATTTATCACAACTGAAGTACAGTCAGCGCGCCACAATCTAGCAATCCAATTGTACACATCTTGCGCACTTAGGACCCTGTACATTTTCCGCGTGTACAACGTGTGAGCGTGTCCACCGTTTGACGAATTCATATCAAGAGTCCTCAACGGCCGAAAATTATTTAAAGGCTGGGCGTCCCCTGCTTTGCTGGTGCACGACACGGTTCAGAATCAGCAATGGAGCTACCAGGCTGTGTCCCTACACGAATACGCTGCACAGCAAACCGATCAAAACACCGTAATGTGTAACAAAAAAAATAATATACCCACATAAAACAACATATACTGTATAAAACGTACACGCATTAAACCCGTACCTCATTAGGGGTGAATGGGGTGCCAGCATCAACATTAACCCCCCCCCGTCCAACACGTCTTGTAAAAGCTTGCCACGAACATCATCGCACGAAGACCCGAAAACACGAGCAAACAGGCGAAAAAGACTGGGACCACCAACCTACCACCACAAAAAAAAAAAAAAAAAAAACTGCTATTGTAAACCCCACTGTTATACGCACAGACCACCTATTAAAAAATTGTAAAGCATCGAAACGTATCAAGGCACACTTACTGGATGACATGGGGCCGAAGAGCACCCCGATGCATTACATTCGTTGATTGTGCGTTATACTCACGAACAATCGCGTCCACCACATCCCAACATTGGGAAGGGTAGATCCTGCGACATACCATCACCCACACCCGAAAATTGCTGAGACAAACCCAAGACTGAACGATGGGCGGAATGCGATCATCCTAATAAATTAGAAACCAGTTCATACAGCTTCCCAAAAAAATAAACACACCATACCAATTTTCCACATTGATTGAAGTTACGCAATAATAAAAATATGAAACTAGACAAAACATGTACGCATAACACCAAGCATTTCACTACCCCGTGCAGTACCAAAAAAATATACATAGTTACCCGCATGTCACGGATACAACCGCACACCATCCATGTCATCAAAAATACACATCAAACCCAAAAACATACAATACCACCCACTCCAAGACTAATACCGTCTCTTTTCCTACGAAGACGAACAACCTTACTTACAGCATCGGGAATACCACCTCCATCCCCCACCTCGGGCGGACCACCACCGGCAGACTCAAGCACTGACCCGCATCTCCCGCAATATCTGCCACCTGTCCGTCTGGAGCTTGCTGGCAACCCTGCATTCAAGCTTGTGGGGACTTCAACGACAGTAGACTTCTGCTGAACCGCACTAACAAACCACATCGACCGTCTCAAAGTTCTCCGGTTTTGTCCCAAATATCATCACCGCTCAGCGTAGTTAAGCCCCCCAGACCACAGACGAATGCACACTGGTTGGACCCCAGCTGATCAGCACGCACGATGATCCTCCGAGCACCTGCACAACTCTAAGAAAGTTCTCCGTCGGTTCCTGCGTCGGTCACCATGGTGGTCCATAAAAGATATCAAATTGTCAATAGCTGCAGCTACATCATTGGCCTTTTTCAGCATAAATCTCGCCATATTCTGCATAATTACCAAGATGTAGGTATGCAACAAATGCATCAATCACAGTACACGCCCCCCCCACCCCCCACACGCACATCACAGCATGCCACTACGGCTTCATTCAATAAGGATGAAGGAACACATGCTATACTATAACGCATCCACCCTACCACCTTGTACGCACCCACTACACGCGGGTCCAAATAATGAATCAAAAACAAACCCATTACCTGCACCGAACCAACCATCATTACAACACTAAAAAAAAAAAAAAAAAAAAAAAAAAAAAAAAATAAAAAAATAAACGGAATCAATTTCCACACCCCCCCCCTCACCAAAGATTTAGCACGTTCATAACCATGACCGTGCATGTTAACAGGAATAACAAACACACATAATTTAAATTATTTACAACCGTCAACAATATCAATTATATATAACAAGGTTGAATACCATGCATATACTACAACCGTAATAATAATTAGTACCAGAATAATTAGTAAAAAATAATTAAACACCACAAGTGCATGAGTACCAGAATATCCAATATCCAAAATTTAAAATATCTTTAAACATCAACAACAAAACACATGATCAACCCATGTTTATTAATAGTATGCACAAACTGGCATAAAAGTATTATGCACTAACTGGCAAACTTCTATGCACAAACTGGCTTCCCCTCACACCCCGAAACAAGGATAACACACTATAATATCATTGACAATTCATGTCTAACAAGGATATCCAATATAAACAATCAAACTATTTTTAAACATCAACAAAATCTCAATATACAACCAGGATGGGTAAAACTAAAGACTAATGCACTTAAAAGTAAAAAAAAAAATTAAACACCACAGTGCATGGAGTACCAATTTACCAATATCCAAAATTTAAAACATTTTTAAACATCAAAACATAACAACATGATCCAAATCCAGGTTTATAATAGTATGACAAATTGGCAAAAAGTTATTATGCCTAACTAGCAACTTCTGTATGCAAAACTGCTCCCCCCCACACCCGAACAAGGATAACACACTAATAGCGTGTCAATGCATGTCTAACATGATATATCCCAATATAAAAAATCAAACTATTTTTAAAATCAACAAATTCAAATATACAACCAAGATGGGTAAAACTTAAAGACTAATGCACTAAATAAATAAAAAATTAACTAAACAACCCACATTGCATGAGTACAGAATACTCCAATATCCAAAATTTTAAAATATTTTTAAACATCAACAACATAATTGTTAGAAATAATTAATTTCTAACAATGACTGTTATTATTTAATTAAACGGTTGTAATTCCCATAAGGTACTCACGTTGATGTTAGTGATGTTAAAAGGCGGATTTACTGGTGAAATTCCCTCCCTCTCATTCTGTTAAAATTTAAGTTTATAAGGGTTAAAAGATGTATACTGTGATCACACGGTTCATGAGTTTCCACCACAACAAATCAACCTAAAAATGGAGTTTAAATTATTCCTAAAAGTTGAGGTTCACAATCCTAAAGGATTTTCTACTTCCTAAAGGAGGTTCTCTCATTCCTCTTGAAAGCACGGTCATACTCATTCACAATCTATAAAATAACCCAGGAAAATCTAAGGGATCTTAAACGGTTTTACAAAAATCTCTAATTTTTCTCAAGTCTTACATCAGTATCATCAGCGAGTGTGAATAAGGCATACAAATCAGATTGAGGTGAACGACAATGTATATTCTTAGATATCATTTCATTTAGAGATCCTTACAATTTCCCTTCAAAATGGAACAAGTAAAGTCCTAATACTATCATCTATAAATTTTAATTCAAAACAGTCCACCACACGATCACTCTAACCTTGTAATTAGTTTGAATTGAATTTGATCCTTACACACTGCGCAATCATGTTAATTAGTTGCATTACCGCATTTAAGTTAATAATAGCGCATAAAGGACTTATTAAATAAAACATTTAGGTATCAGAGCCTGCTTGTCAAACTTGAATTATCAACATAAAATTTAGGGTTCATGATATTTGGGGATTTTTTTTAATAAATTATGGATTTGTTGGTATGCAATGGATCATTGTACGAAATTATAAGGTTTCATTGATTTACTACAAATATGTTCCAAATATAACGTTGCATCCTACATCCAGTACCGTCATACTGCACACAAACAAACATATATATGAACATTCGATCCTCTGACTACATAGAAATTGACATTTCTTGGATTTCAAATATGTTGCCTGGTTGTACGTACTGCTCCATGATTTTGTCTTCTTTTTGCGTTGAAAACTAATTACCTGTTCATTGTCGCTGTACAATATGCTATGTCAATAACCCCATACTATTCATACTATACCCTCACAACATATAATAATAATAACCTCTATACTAAATAACAATACACCAAACCAAAAACAAAATACCAAACACCTCACTCACCCGCCATATATAATAAACTACTACCTACCTCACCTAACCTAAAAATAAATACTATTATATAATACTATATACCCCTCAAACAAATCTATATATTTATATAAATCACTTACTCACCCCCATAACCTATCACCTCATTCACCCAACTAACCCTACTACAAATATAACATATATAAATAATCAGGGGCTTGCAAAAATCCCGCCCTAGGCACCGAGTAATCGGGCCCGCACTTCAGCGCGGCTATGGGCGCTCCTAAGCCTGTGGCCGACTTACCCCTTAGACGCTTCCCGCCTAGAGAGA
>VALG01006759.1:0-12363 GCA_009835305.1 Ipomoea purpurea
AAGTGTGTGAAAGAGTCAGTGGGTAGGTGGGGCGGTAGGACCCGCCACCTACCACGGCGGTTTTACTGTGTCCGCAGCGGGCAGCCGGCGGCGGCACTGCCCACCGGAACCCGCTGCCCCGGAACAGTGTTTCCGGCGGGCAGCCGGCGGTGACCCACACCACCGGCTACCCGCTGGAATTACCCCCCTTCGGGACCTCCGGCTACCCCGTTTGATGTTTCCCCGATCCCCGTGGTGTCACAACCGAACACCGTTTGTCGTGCGCATGTCTAGTTTGATATCGGGTACGTTCTCAGGTTTGTGAGTCGAGTATAATCATTGCTATGAAGTTGGTATCGTTGACCTATGGAAGAAGTATGAACCCGTAAGGCAATTCCTAGTTTGGTGATGGATCAACGCATATAGGTTGTATTTTATCTGATCGTATTCCCCTCCAACGTTGTAACTGTCGGGTGCATGTGCTTTGCTAGTGTTTTGTGTGTGTGGTTGCCAATTAGTAAAGTATCGGATTGGTTTCCCGAACAGAGGTTCGAATTGGCTGTATTCAGATGGATTTCTTGGCTGCAGTCATATGACGTTATCCTAGGCAGTCGGCCCAGAAAGCTGGTTGTAGTCAGTGGGAGTTCTGCCTGAATCGAGCACATCCCGACAAGAGGGTTCGGGGCCGTGTAGTCCGCATGGTTTTCTGCTACATCAGATTACAATTCTTAGCTGCGGTTCATTGGAGCCAAAGAGAACGATCTCCTCCGTGTGGATTGGCAGGTGCTGCGGGGCCGCTCGGCTTATATGCGCTGACCTACATGATGGCATGCGATTGGTCCTGTGGAGCCAACAATTGCTATGTGTTGGAAATGGAGAGTATGGTGGATTGAATACCCTGGAATGAATGTGATTGCGGATTTATGGTTGAGACTGGTTTAATGATGACTATGATTAGCTTGTCTTATGTCGCCTTGTTTGCCTTTTCTTTGTGAAACTGCCTATATTGTTATATAGACTCTTGCTATTCTGCATTATCTAGTCATCGCCTGCCCTGTTTTAAGCTCTAGTTCGTAGGATTATTCTTCTCTCAAATGGTTTCTTTTAGATTCGTATATATATCTTTGCTATATTTTAATTTATTCTCAACGTTGGAGTGGGTTATCCAGCATCTCCGCTGACTGATATATTCTTGCTTTCAGGCATGATGATTAATCACGGTAGCGCGCTAAGAGTTGGCTTTAGTGTAGTATATCTACTTTCTCTTTGACTGCGTGCCTGTTATTCATTTGTAAATTTTCAGAGAAAGTAGTTATGACTGCCTGTGCACTTGGTTCTCTATCAGGTGGTGGATAGCACGCCATACTCTTATGTTAACTTGGGATTTAATGAATTATTCATTTATTTTACGTGAGTTTTAAATTGTTTTTAAAACTCTGGGGTTTAGCATTTCCCCCATGTATTATTAGTGTACGAGATTATGTGATTTTATCTGTTGATGTTGATTTTATGATTCCTGGGGATTCTTGCTAATTTAGATATTTGGGATTTTTCTGTAATTTATGATAGTTCTTGATAATTCATTGGTAATTCTTGATGATTATGGTGTTTGTGTTATGATGTTCTTTGATGATTGATTGGTATCCTTGACGATTAGTGTTGTTTTCTTGCAATCTTGCAATTATAAGACAATCGTATCTTGTTACTATAAAAGTTATTAGAACCCTAGGTTTCTGTATGATATTATCTTGGTTATCGGTGGGAAATTCGATGTTGGAGTGATTGTGTAGAAAATCATGTAGAATAACTGTAGCTCTTTCTCGTGTTTGATCCGTTTAATTGGTCTAGTGTTGCGTTAATTCGATTGTAAAGCGTGTCTAAGCATGGTATCGCGTTTCAACACGTTTTCCCGGACTAAATTTGTGAAAGGATCGATGGGGGGTAGGTGGTGCGGGGTAGGGGACCCTCACCTACCCACGGCCGACGTTTACGTTCGGCAGCGGCCCGGGCGGCGCGCCACTGGTCACCGCTGCCGAAAGTGTTTCCGCATGAGCGTACGGGACCCCACCCACGCGGCTACCGCTGTGATACCCCCCCCCCCCCTTCAGGCCCGCTTCCCGTTTGATTTTCCCCAATCCCGCGGTGTCCCACACTACCCCGTTGTCGTGTCTATTCTAGTTTGGATATTTGTACGTTCGTAGTTTTGTGGTTCAATATATTCATGCTATATAATTGTACCTCTGTTGACTAGGTGGAAGAAGTTGTACACCGTATGCTATTCCTAGTTGGTGTGGTCACGCATAGGTTTATTTATACGCTTTATTCCCTCCAACGTGTAATGTGGTTGCATTGTGCTTGCTATGTGTTAACTGTTTGTGTGGTTGCCCAATTCGATTACGACCGATTTGGTTATCCTGAGCTGCGGTTCGTCACCGGCTAAACTTAGATGGAATCATAGCTCAGTCGGATGACGGTATCCTGAGGCAGCTGCCAGAAGCTGGTTGTAGTCGATGGAATTCTGGCTGCATCAGATGACATTCTCCCGAGATACGGTTCGGCACTGGCTGTAGTAGTGGAGATTCCTGGCTAGTCAGATTGACACATTCTTAATGAGCGCGTTGCATTGGTCGGCTTGCGTCGCCTACTCCGTGTCGCGATACGGGGCAGGGTGCTGCGGGCCAGTGTCAGAGCATATGCCGTGACCCTCATGTTGCGGCATGCGATTGGTCTGTGCGCCAACAAATGTCTATTTGTGAGATATGGAAGAGTTTGGTTATGATAATCTTGATGGTGTATGGCGGGATTATGTTGGCACTTTTTGTTGGGCTATGTTGGTTTATCTTGCCTGATTGTTTGCCTTATCTAGTTGTGAACTGTTATGATGCTATACTATTGCTCTTGTCTGGCTTTATCTGTATCACTTCCGGTTTTAAAGCTAGATATCGTAGGTTATAGTCTTCATGCTCAATGGTTTTGTATATCTATATATATCTTTTATGTAATTTTTAACGCGTGGACGGTGGTTACAGGCATCTTCGCTGAACAATATATTAGCCTTTCAGGACTGATGATTAGAGCACGTACGCGCTGATGCTGGAGCGTAGTAGTACCGGCATAGTACTGCCCTTTTGCCTGGTGCATGATTATGCATTTACTTTTCAGGAGGACGTAGTTAGACTGCCTGTGCACTCAGGGTTCTCTAGCCCAGGTGTGGCATAGCACCCCATACTCTTATGTTACGCTTTGGGATTTATATGAGACATCACTTATTATATAAGTTTTAAATGTTTTAAAAATCTGGGGTGTTACACCAGGACTTCATCCTCCATCTCCATGCTTACCCGAAGCAGATCCAGAGGTTCATCGGCTCCCACCTCCTCTTCGCCTTCTTAAGTTGTCCATTCCAAGACGCAGAACAATTGGCCACCTTCGTCCAACCCACTCTCTATCCTAAGCCCAGCAGAGGAGCAACGCCATTGCGTCTGACCTTATCCGCTTTGCGTAGACCACGGCTCAACGCGACAGTCCATTCCGGCGTTAGCGCCAACACAACCTCACGTCGAATAAGCGTCTATCTCTGAGGACCCGCCCTACACAGGCTTGTCTCCTCTGCCACAATCCAATGTGTCCCAAATGCCCGTAACAGCGTCGTGTGCCGGATTGAACCCCCCCCCACCCCCCCAACCCCCGCTATCATGAAAAAAGAAAAAACAAGAAAGAATACAAAATATAAAAATCCTATGAACCACAGCAGATCAGATGGTAGATAACGACTGTATCAGCTCCCAACGAGTCATTCCGCTACTTCCGCTGAGTAGAAAAATAACAACTGTCATCAATCCCACATATTAATTAAAAACTGGCTGGTTACTCCAATCCAACTGTTATGTATAGAAAATTAATAACTTTGTCGTATTAAATATATCGCATATAAAAGCCAATCACCACTATCACAGATGTCAAATAAAAAGGCCATCAAACAAGCTTCCTGGAGTTCGCATGATCCCGGCGACTAGTGGTATTCCATTAAAGATACAAAAGTGAGGGTTTTTTATCAGACACAAGGTCCATAATTTCTCGAACTGTTCGTGGATTACCCAAGCCACGACAGTTCCATCTTAAAGTACTCACGATTGATGGCCAGGCCTAGGAACCAATACCCGCCATAATGCAAGTTTTTTGACAGATTAACCATTGTAACATCACCACTTCCCTCTCTCGGTCCCCAGACACGATCATGCCCGTAAGTCCGCCGAGAACGGATATTCTTCGACAGGGATGGTAGCGTTTCCGGGCGTAAATGCAAAACTTATACAGATGTCCCAAAACCCGCAATAAAAGCAGAAATTATGTAGTCGCTCATACTTAAACGAGACTAGCATGTCGATTTATCTCGTTTAACAAACTTCATACGTCTCTTGATAGCTTTTTCAATGGGAATAGCCACACGAATACGAGAAAGCCTTCCACGGAACATTCGCATGTCAGTTATCCCTTTAACAAAGGTGCCAAGGTAATTACCAATCTGCTCAAGAATCTTATAGACCCATAGGTAAACGAAACCTGCACCCACATATCAACTATATCAAAGACCACATCTAGCGGCAGCATGTCATCAACAACCTGTCTACAAACTAGGGTTTCATTCTCATAAGCCCAGGGTCCGTCCCCTAAAATGTTCCATGTCCGTCTTGTGGAAGAAAACAAATAGGAATAAACGTGGTTGGATCTCCGTTACTTGAACACCCTGCACTGGTTGCCATACCGAAGCCAGAACCTCACACATGAATTCCAACTTAACAAGCTTCCGTCAAGAATCGCCCGACGAGAGACGACACATGCTTCCTGCTCGCCGCCGGTTCCTCGTCCTCATTCCAGTCCTGACGTAAATCCCGTCCTCCTCCTCCAACACCATGTCCGCCCACCTCCTCGTCACCCCTCCCCCGTTACCGTCTGCCGGAGTCTCCATGCACACAGAATCAGTCGACCGATGTGTAGCCTGCTCAGACGTCGTCGAAGGCTGCTGGAAACGGCAATTACCGGCCAATATCGTCGTAGAAAACGCAAGAGAGATTAGGGAAAACCTAGGAGAAACCCTAGTAGTGGAAACAAAATTGTTGGTCCCAAAAGAGGTAAGGTGAAAGTCTAGAGGGGGGGGGTGAATAGACTTTCAAACTTTTTAGCACAATACAACAATTGCAGAGGCAAACAGAGACAAGACTCTTAACTAGATTAAATTAGAGTGCGGTGCATCGTGGAAAAATAAGATACGTTGTGTATCGTGTCAAGATTATTCTCGGGAAGCAGACAGAATAGTAAGTCAAGAAAAGTAAAGAACACAAGGCAATTTTTATAGTGGTTTGCGAGGTGATGTAATCCTCCTACTCCACTTGCTCTTATCTCCAAGAGCAATTCACTATATCCACCACTTCTTGGTTCCAAGATACAAATGAATTTCCGTGATCTAGTGCTTTGATCACTAAGCCACACTAACACTACAAGAAAAAAATCGACGAATAGAAGACGCGAAAAAATAATTTCGTCGCAAAATAAGGCGACGAATTCGCGACGAAAAGGCGTCGCCGAAATAAATATTTCCGCGCCATTCGTCCAATAAATTATTCCGACGCTAATTCCGTCACCATTTTTTAAAATATTCCGTCGCCATATTATTTTTTGTCGCAAATTCCGTCGCGACTCCATGCAATTTTTTGAATTATTTTTAAAAATTTTATATAAAATTATTTTTTAAAAATAATAACGAATGTTTTTAAAATATTAATATAAAACTATAATAATTTAAAAAACACTATTAATTCTAAAATAAAATATAACATAATTCTAAAATATTATTAATCCACATTAAGTTCAACTAAAAATACATTATCAATCAACATTTAATACATAAAAATAATCAATTCAAGTCTAAACAACAATGTAATAGTCTTCACAATCAACAATCTACATTGTTTTCAAAAAAACAATCTACATTAAAATCAATTGGTTTGAGATTGGACGTGATGATGAAGTAACCGCTCTCCCGCCATCAATAGCATCAAGTCGTTGCATAAGGAGAATAGTAGCCTTCAAACTTTGAATTTCATCTTGTATATTTGCCCTTCCTACAAATTATATTTAACAAACAAAAGCAATTTTTAAAGAAACAAGTAAGAAAAAAATTCATCAAAGTTTCCTTTATAAATAAGATTATCTCCATGTTCAATATATAATACAATTCAATTATAGTCTCAAACATCAATTCAATAAACACAATAAAACACAATCACAATGATTTTTATTCACACCTTAATAAAATTTTCAACCAACACAATAACGCATAATTGATTTTAACACAATAACACAATAAACACATAATTATGATTTTCAACCAATAAAATAACACATAATACTTATAACTTAAACAATTCAAATGAACTTACAAGTTGACCTGCAACTTTTACGAGAGGTATTGACCCTGTGGACTGTGGTATAGGTAGATTGAGCAACTCCATTAAAAACTCCACCACGTCTACTTTTCTTAATCCATTCCACTTTAGCCTTGGAGCTAAATGGTTATTTTATTAGTCAATGTTGTGAACTTGTGATGAAACATGAAAAAGAAAATTTTATTGTATATTTGTATCCACAGACCACAGACAGTAAGTGTGCTTCGGGAGAACATTAAATGAAAAAAAAATCAACCAAAACTATTATCTTACATCCTTAAAAAGTAAACGAGATGCTATATATGTATGTTAAGTCCTTATAAGTTAAAAAGGTGTTAGCTTTAAGCAGACAATAGATTAAATATAACCATGTTGCCTTGTATTAATCTCTTATTCAACCATTGGATACAACAATCCATAGTGGCCAAGATAAGCAATTACTTAAAGTTAAATTAAACAGGAAAACCAAGAATGATCTAACAAGCCACCCCAAGGGCCAAAAGCTTAAACTTCAGTTAGGATTATACAAACAACATATTACAAAATTCAAAGCAAGTTCCTTACGACTGAAGGGAAATGCAAGGATAATCAAAAAAGAGATTATAGAAAAATGTGAAATCAAAAAGTAAATCTAAGCCATTTATTATGCATAGCAACAACAATCTTCAGCAGTTGAGGCTTCTACTTGATTCACATAAAGGGGGAAAACTATTCACATAAAGCAAAGATAAAAAAAAAAGACATACTTGAGAAGACTCATTCTTGCATTTCTGCCTTTCTTTTTGGTAGCATCTTGTTGACCAAAGAAGTAGATAGCTAGGAGGCACTAGAACTTAATAAGAACCAATAACTTGGACAATATATATATATATATATATATATATATATATATATATATATATATATATATATATTATATATATATATCATATTTGTAATTATCACTTCCAAGATAATCTCTATTTAAAAATCATTAAAAAAGGGAAATCCATATAAACCCCACATCAGAAAAGGTTGAAATGATAAAACAGAGATAGAACACCTAATGATTTAAAAGTTAGTTTAAATTGCAAATGACCTTGCATAATGGCAGTACTATCTAAATTATTACACAATATTTGTTGCTGTTACAATGAGTCAATATAGCAAACCAGATAGGATTATTACAAGGCATATGAAGAGGAGGGTAGGAAGATAGACCATATTATACAAATGGTTTATTCTACAAAATATTGATATGGAATAATTAAGAGTCATGAATGATAAAAGAGACTAACAAGCAAGAAGAAAAATGAAAGAAAAATATCAGAAAATAACAAAATAAACAGAAGATATGGATTATAGAATTACCAATTTCTCGTTGTATATTGTCTCTCTCCCTAGCAATCTCTTTTCTCTCCTCTGTCAGCCTAGCAATGGTTGCTTCAGCCTACACGGAGGCGGGCATCACAGATGGCGACAGCGACGGAGTTCTGCTACGCACGGCCGATGGCGACGGAGTTCTGCTGCGATGGGCGACAGCGTTCTGCTGTGACGGCGACGAAGTGGACTTGCGTTGGCAATTGGCGAAGGCTTCTGTTTTTGGTGGCGATGGGACGGATTCTGTGGTTGGGTTTTTTTTTGATGGAGACGGCGTTCTGTGGTGGCGAATGGATACGCGTTCTGTGGTGGCGATGGCGACGGCGTTCAGCGATGGCAATGGCCGACGACGTTCGGCGATGGCAATGGCAATGGCCACGACGTTCTCTCAGGCTGCATCGAATTGGAGAGCGACTACAGTGTCTCTTAGTCTGGCGTTCTCTTAGGGTTATGCTTTTAATTTTTGATTTGATTTTAAAACTACACCGTTTAAGCGTTTACATGTAGAAGAAAAGTAATAAATTTTCAAAAAGTATTGCAACGGAATAAATTCCGTCGTTAATTCCGTCGCAATATTATTCAATACACTAAAAAAAACTTCACTGAACGATGCAAAATTCTTTCACCATTTGGTTTGCTATTTTCGCGATGGAAATCAAGTCTGTCACCGTTTCCGTCGCTAAGTTGACGACGTAACTTAAACCGGTGCAAAATTCCATCGTGGATATTTGCGGCCAAGATTTGGTGGGTTTTATTTTATCTTTGCGCCAAAAATTGCAACGGAATTAAATTTTGTCGCCATTTCATCGCAATTTTGCAACGGAAGTTATTCGGTCGCCATTTCCGTCGGTAAATTGCAACAGATTAATATCCGTCGCTAATTTCCGTCGCGATTCCGGATTTTTCTTGTAGTGTAATCACGCACAGTGCCTCCAACACTGCTACTTCAGGTTCCACGTCGCCGCGTTACTTTCACCGGATTTCACAACTCGTGTTACTTCCCCCCCCNCTCCCCCCGTCTTCTTACGATCCGGTAGAACGTATTCTTCCTGTGATCTAGTGCTTTGATCACAAAGCCCGCACTAATCATGCCCAATGTCTTCCGAAACTGCTGCTTCGGATCTCACAACTCCGTGTGACAATCCAGGATTTCACAACTCCGTGTTACTTTCCTCCTTTCCCTTGTTTTGCTCAAAGAAAGTTTTGCCTTGTTTCAAACTTTGAGACTCTGTAGATAATCTTCAATGGTGCGTGAGTCTCTTGTAGTTGATGAAGATTCTAACACTCTTGGATATTTTATTTTTAAACTCTGTATCACTCTGAGTGTTTATCTCACAAAAATAGATCAATTTAGCTCTTGAGATGGAAGCTTTCTTTGAATTTGTATGCTCTGTTTAGCTCTGTTTCTTGCTTCTTTTTATTTGCTTCTCTGTTTCCAGCTGCTTTAAATTTTCATTCTACTTTTAGCTGGTAATGAGATATTTCGTTCGAGAGAAAATTCTATTTTTTAATTTTATCTACTGTTAGGCCTTTTCAGAGGATAAGAACGTTGATATATGTAAAGATTCTCTGGCAAGTTGAGTGATATTTTCGCAAAAAATGCGTTCCCATAAATCTTCATCTGGTGTAGATCAGCTCTGGGATTTCTATCTTCAAATTATAATTCCTAATATAATCCGTTACTAGTTAGACTAGTAGTTTTTGCTTCTGAACTTATTCTATGCTCTTCATTGACTGGGAAATCTCATTTCCCATGTGAAATTTTTCCCTTGTATTTTTTGGAAATCTCTCCATGTGAAGAATTCATCCTTGTATTTTTGGAAATGAATCTCTTCCTTGGTAGATTTTGTCAATTGAAATCTCATACCCTTACTTGTTTGGACTTGCAATTCTCATCCTCATCCTTTGATTTTGGACTTGAATCTTATCCCTCATCCTTTTGTTTGGACTTGCAATCTCATCCGCCTCATCCATAGTCAATTGCGAAATCTCATCCCTTGACTTTGGACTTGAATCTATCCCTCATCCATAGTCAATTTGGAAAATCTCATCCCTTTTGACTTGTGAAATTGGCTTCCATTCGGCAAACCATGCCACATACTTCACTGGATGGATTACTTGGTCTTTAAATATGTGGTGTGAGATTCAAACTTGTGACCTTATATAATATTTAATGCTTCTACCGAAATCGTTATACAACCTTTTTAGTTATTTATCTCGATTTATTGGTGTCTCCTTATTTGTCCATAGATGCTTGATCTTCAAGTAGGCTTCATGCAGAATCAAGTCGACGTTCTTTTTCTTCGAAGGTTTATTGAGGGTTTTTGACCCCATTTTGGTCCCTTGACTATGGCTCATCTCAATTTTGCATTCTCCTATATAATTGGAACCCAATGTGGTCTTGACTTTTGAGATTGCACAAATTCAGTCCTCGTTTAATTTTCCATATCTAAGCGTTAAGTAGGAGGGCATTTTTAGTCCTTCCATGCCACCGCGCTTCCCCCAACTGCGTTTCCTCCTAAAATTCACAGATTATGCCACTTTATGCAATTTATCAAAACTTTAAAACCCTAGAATCTAAAAATTTCACGAACATTGACGAAGGAGAATATCGACGAAGGAGAAGGAGATACGACGACTCGTCCGGGAGGTCTGAGGGGCGCGGACGGCTGGGAGTGACTATTGCCAATTATATGGTACGCAACTTTTTATTTTAGGGTGCAGTATTGCGTTTGAATTTTCATGGTGTTTTGCAAAGTTTATAGTAGTATTCACTTTACTATTGTACTTCAGTAGTGTATATTTGGTTACATTGTCTGGTGTGAATGTTAGAGTATATATGGTTGATTATGATGGGTTGTGGTAGGGGACATCAGACAGATATTATAGAAATTGTTGTGTTTGTCTTTTTTGTATGGGTCAACTGTATAAAATGTTGCATAAGTAGGGGTTGCGTGGGGGACCACTGGAGAGCAGTATTTGGTCTCTGTTATGTAAAATATTAGTGTGTGGGACATGTGTTTGATTTTTGTGTGTTTATTGAACTGCAAGTCGTTATCTATTGTATATGTTGTTTCTATTAATTCCATGTTGTATAGTTTCTGTGGTGTAAAAATATAATTTATTCTGTAATCTTCAGATTGGCATTGATGAAAATAGATTTAACTTAAGCTCAAGCATTTTGGTGGTAATATTAATGGAGTTGTGCCAGTAACATATGTCGGGAGGGGTAATGTTAGATTATTTTTATACAATGGAATGTTGATGAATGGGGTTTTATTGTTTTACAAGACAAAACAGTCATAGGAGTTAGGCTTACACAGTGAGGTGAATGTAAGGATATATGGTTGTGGGTGAAGGTTTAATGAGGTCATTTCAGATAGTTGAAGGGCCTGGGATTAATTGATTTAGTGATAAGGAAAGGGAAAGTGGAATGTGGATCAACATTGGAGGTTCATTATGAAGCTGAGACTGATGTTGAAGTGGGAGAAGATTTGATGGGTGGGTTTATGAAAGCTCAGGGTGAGGTTGAGTGGAGGAAGATTCTGATTTATGAAGCTCATGGTGAGGTTGAACTAGGAGAAGATTCTGATTATGAAGCTCAGGGTTGAAGGTTGAAGTAAGAAGATTCGGCTGGACTATGAAGATGAATGGTGAAGAAGAATCTGCGTAGTCTAGGTTGAGGTATGATATTCATTTGAAAAAGCAGTAGAATCAATGTAGAATACCATGGGATTAGGACAACCAATACTGTGCAGATGTTGAAAATCTGAATGATAAAATGAATGTCAAGTGAACTTTTCTGATGATGGAGACACTCGATGGAGTGATGAGGAAGTAGAGGATTTGACATTTGGGGCCAAAGTTTAGAAGTGTTGTGACATGGGAGAAACCCCACTTTAACTATTGGATATGGCATTTGCAGAAAAAAAAAGATTTTAAGGTGCATAGTGAGTTATGATTCAAAGAAGGGAAAGATATTAAAGTTTGAAAATGAATGACAAGGTAAGATGTATTGTGAAGTGAAGAAGAATTCGTTTGTCAGGTCATAATCTGAGATGGATCAAGGATGTGACCTGTTGGAGGGTTAACTTCATTCAATGACACTCATGACTGGCTGCTCTTTTGGGTGTGGAGAATTCTTACATTGTCAAGGTAAAGAGACTAGCTAACGAGGTGGAAAAAAGAATAGGCGTAATTCAAAGTGAGAGTCCGGAGTGAAGTTCAGGGAAGAGTGGGCTACTGATTGACCACTTCATATCACCTCCTAAGGTTTCTTATAAGGCAGATGACAATAGGCTAGGAGTGGTATTAAATGGTGAGCTTGAACATTATTTCAAAAGTTGTTTGGAATCTATTATACTTGTTTGGTTTTTTTTTTTTTTTTTTTTTTTTTTTTTTTTTTTTTTTTGAGTGTGCTATTTCAAATTAAAAAAAATCCTAATTTAATATATCTAAACAAATAATAAAAATAAGATAATTCCATAAATAAATTTTAATAAATAAATATTATAAAAAATTAAATTAAAAATTTTCATAATTAATATCAACGAATTAAAAAAAAAAAAAAAAAAAAAAA